>JAWZYT010003333.1:0-86410 GCA_034508575.1 Petrolisthes manimaculis
CCCTTACTTTACCCTTGTTTCATTTCCCAAGCATCTCCCTAATCCCTTACTTTACCCTTGTTTCATTTCCCAAGCATCTCCTCGTAGTAAGGAATCTCCCACAGCATCTCAGATTCTCATTCTTTCACCACAATTGTTAATTCCACCAGCATGTATTTTCTCTTTCATACCAGCCCTCATCTCTCTCGCCTCATTTCCCGCCCTCATTCCCTTCCTTCTTCACTACACTACATCTTCTCTCGTTCGCACCATCCTCCACAAGCTTCCTTCCTCTCACCCTCCTTGGTTTCACATCACATATATATTTCATTCACTCGCCACACACTCACAACACTCACACTCACTTTCTTATTCATTGTTCCATTTCTCACCTATATACCT
The DNA here is from genome assembly GCA_034508575.1 of Petrolisthes manimaculis. Taxonomy (NCBI): domain Eukaryota; kingdom Metazoa; phylum Arthropoda; class Malacostraca; order Decapoda; family Porcellanidae; genus Petrolisthes; species Petrolisthes manimaculis. Next base: position 382 of record JAWZYT010003333.1, read on the forward strand.
TCTCTCAAATCGCCTTTTACACTACAACTCCAAGTCTCCTCCTCTCTACATCCTCTCCAACATCCACCTTTCCCACCTCCTTCCCTGATTCCTTTACCATCATCTATCACCACCCTCTACATTCTACAACACTCTCTATACCCTCTCATACTTCTCAGGTTTCCTACAGCATATCCCACGTACTCACTCAACTCACCCACCCGTCTCCCACGGCTCCTCTCTTTCCTCACTTTCCCGTCCTCAATATCTTATCAGTCATTTCTCTCTCTCCCTCTCTCCCTCTCTCTCTCTCTCTCTCTCTCTCTCTCTCTCTCTCTCTCTCTCTCTCTCTCTTCATTTCCTGTATCCCTCACGAAAGAGATAGTGCATCCATCACACCACTTCTGAGCACCCACCACCACCACCACCTTCACTGTCCACCCTTGTTTTTCATCCCTTAAGCTGTCTTGCTGGAGGTGTGGCTGGGTGATAGCTTTGTAATCGATTGGTTGGCTGGGTGGCTGGCTGGTTGGCTGACTGGGTGGCTGGCTCTTTGGAGACGGAGAGGTGTGTGTGTGTGTGTGTGTGGTTTGGTGAAGGTTTTATAATTGATTGACGACCTGGCTGATTGACTATATGTAGGGGGGACTGATAGCTTTGTAGTCGGTGAGGTGGCTGGTTGGTTGGCTGACAGAGGTACTTTACGGATGAGATTGCACCTGGGAAAGTGAGTGTGGTTAGTTGAAGGATTCTGAATTCTGTATCTATTTGGTGTGTGGGTGTGTCTGTGTGTGTGTGTGTCGGTGTGTGTGTGTGTGTGTATGTGTGTGTGTGTGTGTGTGTGTGTGTGTGTGTGTGTGTGTGTGTGTGTGTGTGTGTGTGTGTGTCGGTGTGTGTCGGTGTGTGTGTGTGTGTCGGTGTGTGTGTCGGTGTGTCGGTGTGTGTGGGTGTGTGTGTCGGTGTGTCGGTGTGTGTGGGTGTGTGTGTCGGTGTGTGTGTGTGTGTGTGTGTGTGTGTGTGTGTGTGTCGGTGTGTGTGTGTGTCGGTGTGTGTGTGACTGACTGGCTGGCGTTAAGGCTGGCTGTCTGGCTGGGAGTGTAACTGAATGGCTTGTCTGCTGCCTAATAGAGGATTTAATTACCGAGGTAATCTCCAACACGGATGACAGGCTGCCTTCATGGGTAACACTCTGGAGGGATGACTGGCTGGATGACACAACTGGATGGATAGATGGATGAATGGATGGATAGATTGATGGTTGTAAAGTCGGTATGTGATTTGAAGAGAAGAACGAATAAAAGGATAGATGAATTGCAGAAAAATGAAAAAATTGATGAATGGGTGAAGAAATAATTGATGGATGAATGGATGGATTGATGGTTGTAGAGTCGGATATGTAATTTGAAGAGATGAACGAAGAAAAGTATAGATAAATTGGCTGAAAATGAAAGAATTGATGGATGGATGGTTGAATAAATGGGTGAATGGTTTGCTGACTGTCTACTGAATAATTGACAAACTAATTGACTGACAGACAGACTAACTGGTCCACCGAAGAGTTAACAATTCTGGGGGAGTGAGGGTGAATGGTTGGGTGGGACTGTGGCAGAATGGTTGGTTGGGTGGTGAGGGTGAATGGTTGGGTGGGTGGTGAGTGAATGGTTGGTTGGGTGGTGAGGGTGAATGGTTGGGTGGGACTGTGGCAGATGTGGGTGGAAAGGAAATTGAGCAGACGGGAACGAAGATTATTTGATGGAACTCTTGGTGGAAGGAAAGGAAAGGAAAGTGAACAAACATGAGTATAAGAAGAGAGAGTTAGACCTCCAGACAGACACATACACACACACACAGACATGATTATAGTATAGGCGATTAAGAGGAAGATGTAAGATGGGTGATTCCTTGCTTACACAGACAAAAAAACAGTGGGAAAGGGGAAATATACGATGCGAAACAAGACGAACAAAAAGATAGAAGAAATGGAGGGAGGAAAAACGCATATGAATAATAACAGATGAATAAACATACTTAAAAGGAGATGAAATTTGAAAGGAAATAAAGATGTATAGAAAAAAAGAACTGGAATATAGATGGACAGAATAGACAGAACAAATAGATATATAGCGACCGATAGAAAAGCGCTTTAACGTAAATATACATGGGCAGGAAAATGTATACGGCAAAGAGAAACAGATTTACAGGAAGACAGACATAAGGTGAAATAATAGACAGGCAAGAAAAATAAAAATAGACGGACAGGAGAGGAGTAGACAGAATAGGAAAGGTTGGTGGGCCGAGATGAACTAGATCAGAGTCCTTTTGTTCACAGTCCAGCAATTGGATCCTGGCCGGCTTCAATCCCACCCAAACCCCCCAACCCCCCCTCCACACACTCGACCTCCTTCCCTCCCTCCCCCAGTCTCCTCTCTCCCCCTCCCTTCCTTCCCTCCTCCCTTCTTCCCTCCCTCTTCTCTCTTCCCTCCCTTCCTCTCTACCCCTCCTTCCTTCCCTCCCTCACTACCCTACTCTCTTCCTTCCATCTCCTCTCTCACCTTCCTTCCCTCCTCACTCCCATCCCTTCTTTTCCTCTCTCCCTCCTCTCCTCCTCTCTCCCCTCCCTTCCTTCCTTCTTTCCTTCTTCCTGCGAGTCCTACAACAATGTCACAAGAAGATATTTTTCCCCCTAAGGTATAGAAAGGGATATGAATTTTGAGAACTGATGTGTGTGTTCGTGTGTGTGTGTGTGTTCGTGTGTGTGTGTCCTGTGTGTGTGTGTTTGTTTGTTTGTTTGTGTGTTGGATAGACTGATAGACAGATAGATTAACACACTCAGACGAGGAGAGAGTAAGAGAGAGAGAGAAGTTGTAATAGACGTATAGTGAAGGATACGAAAATAATGAGAAAGGTAAGTGAAAGAAGGAGAAAACTAAACACAGGGGAACCAGGATTCGGTATAAATTAAGGAATGTCTTGGTAACGTCGTGGAGGAGGTGGTTACAGGCAGGTCAGGAAATGGAGATCAATGTAAATGCAAATTGAATTCGACCCAAGTGAGGCCATATGTATACTGTACTGTGGGTCATGTTGTTCTGTAGCTCACACTCCTTTGTCTATACGTGCAAACCAGGAGGAAGGGAGATGGGAGTATAACAATGATGAATGCAGAGAGGATGGATGAGTGTAAGAGGAAAGGTAGCGAATAGGGAGAGAAGAGAGAGAATAGAATGAGAGAGATATAGAGTGTGGTAGAGGCTAGGGAGGTTGAAGATGGTAGTAATGAATGAATATAGTAAATAGAAAATGGTGAGGAAAGATAAATATGACGAGAAATAAGGTAAAAAAAGAGGAATAGTAGAGAGTCAATAAAGATGAGAGAGGATGAAGAAGGAGAGAGTTGAGTGCCAGGGAAGGAGTGAATGAGGCAGAGAGACAAAAGCGAGGATGGACGAGGAGAGGAAAAGAGGTAGGTCGAACAGGGAGGGAAGGAAGTGGTGCAGAGGATAGCGAAGATGGATGAGATGGGAGGGGAGGGGAGGGGAGGATAGTGAAGGGGAAGAGAGGGGAGGAGTATGATAGTGAAGGGGAAGAGGGGGAGGAGGAGGATAGTGAAAGGGAAGAGCAGAGGAGAGGGGGAGGTGATGATGGCTACGATATAGGTTTGTTGTCCCAGTGAGGCCTAATGGAGTGTGTAGTGAAACGGGGCAGTGTTGTAATCAGGAAAGTAGGAAACGAAGAGAGAGAGAGAGAGAGAGAGAGAGAGAGAGAGAGAGAGAGAGAGAGAGAGAGAGAGAGAGAGAGAGAGAGAGAGAGAGAGAGAGTATAGTATGTGTGTGGGGAGCAGGGGGGAAGTGTGTGTATGTGGAGAGTGTGTGTGTGTGTGTGAAGAGTATGTGTGTGTGTGTGTGTGTATGGAGATGGTGTGTGTATGTGTGTGTTTGGTGAGTGTGTGTGTGTGTGTATGTGTGTGTTTGGTGAGGGTGTGTGTAGTGTGTGTGTGTGTGTGTGTATGTGTGTGTTTGGTGAGGTTGTTTGGAGGAGAATGAGGACGTAGAAAGTGAGTATGTGTTTGTGTGTTTGTTTATGTTTGAAGAGGCAAGATGGATGGAGATACAGGAGGGATAAACGAGAAGAAATGAAGAAAGATTGTGGAGACAGGACGGAATGATGGCAGGGGATATAATGAAGAAAAACAAAAAAAACAGGAATGAAGGAAGTATATATGGAAGAAAAGATTAGAACATTAGCAAAGAAATATGTGCGTAGAATAGATTAAGACAAGGAGGAGACATAAGGAGGAAGAAAATGAAAAATGAGGAAAATTAAGGTTGCAAAATATTATGATAAAGGATTATCAAATAGTTACAAACTTGTTGGGCCTTGTGAAAAAATTAGATTGAAAAACTCTCCAACACAGCCACGAGTAAGAGAAATAGGGCAATAAAATGGCAGAGTAAAGAGGAGGAAAACAGGAATGAGGAAAAGAAGGAAGAGAAGGAGGAAAAGAAAGAAGAGAAGGAGGAGGAGAGGGGAGAAGGAAAAGAAGGAAAAGAAGTAGGAGGAGAAATCGAAGGGAAGTAGGACGAAGAGAGAAGGAGAGGTCGAAGAAAAGGGCGAAGAAAAAGTAGAAAAAAAAAGATAAGAAAAAGGTGAAGTATAGAGAAATTACATCATCTGAGAAGAAGGAGGAGTAGAAAACGGAGGATGAGGTGAGAAAAAAGAAGGAGGAAGAAAAGGAGGAAGAAGAGGGAGGAGGAAACGAAGGATGAGAAAAGGAAGAGGAAGGAGGAGGAAGAAAAGGAGGATGAGGAGAGAAAGAGAGGAAGAGGGCTAAGGGGATCTTAATGAAGGAAGGAACGAGCCTGGAGGAGCAAGAGGAAGGATCAAGGGGGTCCTGTCTATGTGTGTGTCTGTCTAATCCCTCCCGTTGTCGCAGCTTGTTATGTGAGCCGGTAATGCAGTCTTCAAGGTGGGGGGGTCTCACAGCATCTTACTCTCCCATTCCTCTCACAGCCCCTTCCTCCTCCCATTCCTCTCACAGCACCTCACTCCATTCCTCTCACAGCACTTCCATTCATTCCTCTCACAGCATCTTACTCCATTCCTCTCACAGCCCCTTCCTCCTCCCATTCCTCTCACAGCATCTTACTCTCCCATTCCTCTCACAGCATCTCCCTCTATTCCTCTCATAGCATCTCCCTCCATTCCTCTCACATCACTTCCCTCCATTCCTCTTACAGCACCTCCCTCCATTCCTCTTACACCTCCTATATTTATTCGCACTATGGTAACTTATGTATAGGAATAACAAAATGTGTGATTGTAGATGTAAAAAAGTAATGTACTGGATTAAAGTCAATGTATACTGGAGGGCTAAAGAGTCTTCCATATTACACACTATACTGTACCTTGAAATTAGACTTGAATACATGAGCACGACTGTATAAAATTAGATGTGATATGGTGACGGGGAGACAATAGCGTCGGGTAGCTTATTCCACGCCCGACAGGCAGAGGGGAAAACAAACGAGAAATGGTATGGCTTCGGTCTGAGGAAGGTAATAACAACTCTGGGATAAAAATATTGTAGACGTGTCGCCAGTATATATTCCTCAGGTCGTCTGTCTGTCTGTCTACCAATACGAATAGGTTCAACCCGATATAAGAGGATTGATTGATTGATTTATTGATTGATGTAAGGCGACGCGACATCCAGGTCATATGGTGCCCGAGGAAGAAGGTGATTGAGAGGTGGGACAATAAGCGGAAAAGGTAAACAGATGCCGACAGAAGAGAAAAAAAGAGACCCAGTTTCTCTCATATATTCCCTTAGGCGTCGTGAAATGAGGACAACAGCTGGCCAATCTGTTGTGTTCTTCTCCTTCCCTGCCGGCATTATATATATCAATGTCGGTCAAGGTTTATAAAAAAAATTACTGTCATCCCAAGTTCTGATACAATGATAAGTTTTTATGGAATACACCAGGTGCCAAAATACAATTATATGTAATTCTAAAATTTAATACAGAAAAATCATTTATGTGAATAAAATTGATATCATATAACAATCTTCTTCCCAGTAGTACATATAATGTTTTTTGTTTATTTTTACTATTGTTTCCCTGAATGGCTTCTGTTCCCTCCCTTAGTTAATATATGTCGGGGAAGTGGTATCTTACTCTCGTTTGCTCTGTAAAAACACACATAATCTTCTCTGTGGCATAATATATACGTAGGGAAAGGAAAGAGCATCGCAGCAAAACAATTATTTAATTCAACTGTGGAGGAAGTCGTAGCCGGTGCTTGACATTCGAACGACGTGTCACCTCGCATGCCAACGAGTGTCTAGGTGGCTATGTGCCAACACGTGACGGTTCCGTATTAATGGGATAGTATACTTTTGATAGATGGGAGCGCCTTGATTCCTTCAAAGTATATATGCCAGGAAACAGTCCCAGATGAAGAAAAATAATGGCATCCTGTTGCCTGGAATAGTTTGGAGAAATATAACTTGCTCCAGATTTACCACCCAAAAACAATGTGCTATAAACCCTCATAAATTGGCTCTTGTAGGGGAACTGAAGGGGAAATTCGCCAACAGTATACCATCACGCTACTCATATAGGTCCATTGGGGGGAAGTACCAATTTTCAGCCCAATGGTCATGGTAGTCTCCGAGTAAACGTAGCAGACGGACAGATAGAAAGACAGACTGACAGACTGACATTGCTCAAGTTATGGAAGGATTCTGAAATGCAGTGCTTGAATAGATGACAGAATATGAGTGATGAAAGATGGCAGGAGAGACGCTGTGGAGATGTGTGTGTGTGTGTGTGTGAGAGAGAGAGAGAGAGAGAGAGAGAGAGAGAGAGAGAGAGAGAGAGAGAGAGAGAGAGAGAGAGAGAGAGAGAGAGAGAGAGAGAGAGAGAGAGAGAGAGAGAGAGGAGAGAGAGAGAGAGATGGAATGAAGAAAGGGAAAGCTGAAGGTATTCCTGGTGCCTCGCCTTTATCTGTCCAGGCTGCTGTATCACGACTCAACATCAAAGCTGCCCCCTTCATACCGTCCTGGCCCATCCACAACACACAGAGCCAAGGAACAAGGAAGTAGGGCAAGAAGAGAGGAAGAGAGAATAAGGAGAGGGAGAGAGAAGGGAGAGGGAGTAAGGAGAAGGAGAGAGAATGGAGAGAGAGTAAGGAGAGGGAGAGAGAAGGGAGAGGGAGTAAGGAGAGGGAGAGAGAGAAGGGAGAGGGAGTAAGGAGAGGGAGAGAGAGAAGGGAGAGGGAGTAAGGAGAGGGAGAGAGAGAAGGGAGAGGGAGTAAGGAGAGGGAGAGAGAAGGGAGAGGGAGTAAGGAGAGGGAGGAAGAGGGAATAAGGAAAGGGAGAGGGAATGAGAGGAAGAGGGAATAAGGAAAGAGAGGGAATATTAAGTTTCCAATTATTAAGCTATTATTAAGTTTCCATGTGTAATAACTCCATATGATATAAAGCACAATGTGTACAGCCAGCTAAGGTAGAACAAAAACAATTTAAGGCGAAACCATTATTGACAATTGAGGAGGAGTTTCCCATTGAAAAAAGGTTCGCTATTGTATATATATCCTTTGATGTGAAAAAGCAATTGTGAAACGTTGTCAATAAAGGCACCACCTATTGTTTATCTCATCTTATGTGTTTGTTTACATATCTATCGTATCTAAATGTATGCTCCAAAAGCTTTATAATTATATATATATATATATATATATATATATATATATATATATATATATATATATATATATATATATATATATATATATATATATATATATATATATATATACACACACGCACACACACACACACACATTGCACTGCAGTAGGTAAGAAAATGTGACAATAGATAAGAGTGAGTTGACTGAGTGTGGAAATCTACATCACATCTCTTATTATACTGAAGACATTGCTGCTTTGTGTCATTCTCTGTGATATTGTTCTGCGGCGATAAGTACATAATGTACCCCTTGTTACTTCAAACATAAACACCATCTTGCCCTGTGGTAATAATGCTAATAGCTACGTTGATGAGCCACTTATCTACCAAACCTGTAATATATTTCCTCGACGATAACACACACGTACGTACCAATTCCTCTAAGTGATCCGATCATCGATAGCAACAACACGAAGAAGAGATCATCCATCACCATAACCTCTAACACGAACCACATTAGCACCATTCCCGATATCATCCCATTAGAGAATCACGAATGTCACGAACAGTTTGCCTTCATTCAGACGTACAGAATAAAAAAATTACAACATAAACTGATCATAGGCACACACATTATTAAAGACATTCCGATACGAGTGACAACAAAAGACAGCAACAAAAATAAAAAAAATACTTGGACAATCACTAGTTATATTTGTCGCTTAGAAGGTGTGATTTGGTTCGATCTCGAGAAAATAAAACTGAAATGAAGAAGGACTGTTGATGGTGACCTAGAATCTGTACGTCTTTCCCGGAGCCACAAACTCCACTACGACTATTGGCCAACTCTCTGACAGACGCCCTGAATATGTATGTATGCGTGTCACTGGTCCAGTATATTCCAGCGATAGGCTTGGCCGCTTGGGGGTAATGCATTCGTGTGTCTCTCTGTGTGTGTATGTATATATGTATGTGTCTGTGTGTATGTATGTATGTATGTATGTATGTATGTAAGTATGTATGTGTGTGCATGTATGTATATAAGTATATGTGTGTGTATGTGTGTGTATATATATTTGTGTGTGTGTATATATGTATGTATGTATGTATGCATGTATGCATGTATGTATTTATGCATGTATGTATATATGTATGTACAGGACATTAACATATACGAGGGTGAGTGCAGACTGTTCTTATGCAGGGATAAAAGGCCAGATACAAAGGGCAGAGGCTAATGTTTGAGAAAGGTTGGGAATTATTCTAGGTTAAATTATATATTCAGTTATTCGAAAAGTTTGTGACAGATTAAATAGGAATAAAGCTTTGTAGTATTAAGTACCATAATGTATTTTAGTTTTAAGTGCGATATTGTATTTTAATTTGATGTTAACACGTGTATGAATAACCACTGCTGGTGGAATAAACTTTATTATTATTATTATTATTATTATTATTATTTTGTTGTCGCTGCATCATAAGAGGTAAGAGATGTATTACCAAGTAGTTTTCGTTGTTCCTTTGTATACCTACATCCTTTAATACAACAAGCAGAAAAATGTATTCCCACACTAACTGTAAATTAACCATATCTGTTTCTGATTATTGTAATATAAAATCTTTTGAAGCTCACCTTTACCTGCGATGACAAATTATAAAGGTGGTTCCAATATACAACACTGTGGTATGTAGAACAGTGACAAAATATTATTGCAGTGTGGGGTTGTGGGGTTGTGGGGTTGGGTACACATAAGTGAGTGTATTGACGGGTAATTGCACATATGAGAGCGAGCAAGAGTGTGTGAGTGTGTGTGTGTGTGTGTGTGTGTGTGTAGGAACGGCTGTGTGTGTGTGTGTGTGTGTGTGTGTGTATGTGTGTGTGTGTGTGTGTGTATAAGAACAGGTGTGTGTGTGATCGTGTGTGTGTGTAGGAACGGCTGTGTGTGTGTGTGTGTGTGTGTGTGTCGGCATGAAAGCACGGAAGACTGTATACCTGAGGGTGTAATGTTGATATGTGGAATTGAGTGACCAGGTGCGTGTGTGTGTATGTATGTATTTGTGTGTGTGTGTGTGTGTGTGTGTGTGTGTGTGTGTGTGTGTGTGTGACAGTGAGTGACCATGTACGTGTGTATGTGTGTGTGTGTACTAGCGAGGCCCCAGAAAGTCAGCGGGCGCTAATTGATTCTGGCAGGGGACTGGGAACTGGTGATACCCGCCAGGCGCCATGCAGCCACGTGCATACAACGCCTCGCTCTCCAAAGTCACACAAATACCTCCACGGTGAACACCAAATAGGCCACAAACGTCATATATTGCAAATCAAACTCATGCAAATATTACTGAGGTGCAGATTTAACAGGTACAAAAATAATCGTATATTGTAAAATAAATTCATGCAAGTATTATTGAGGTGCAGATTAAACAGGTACAAAAAATAATCGTATATTGCAAAATAAATTCATGCCGTGGTGCAAACAGAATCTGCATAAAAGTCATATTGCAAAGAACATTCACACAAATACTAATGTAGTGTAAGTCACTTTCGTACTTGTTCTATATATACCCCTGCATTGTAAACAAACACTCAGATAAATACCTGCGTGTTATATGTTACAGTCACTGGAAAGGGTGGGAGAGAAGGAAGGAAAGATGGAAAAATGAATGAAAGGTAGGAAGGAAGGAAGGAAGGAAGGAAGGCAAGAAAGAAAGGAAGGAAGAAAGGAAGGAAGGAAGGAAGGAAGGAAGGAAGGAAGGAAGGAAGGAAAATTGAAAGGAAGGTAGGAAGGAAGAAAAGAAGGACCAAAAATTTGTAGGAATGTAGGAAGGAATGTAAGAATGAAAGGTAGGAATAAAACGAAGGGAGGAAGGAAAGGAAAGGAATAAGAGGAGGAGAGGAGGAAGGAGCGAGGATAAATTTGACTAATAACTAGCAAACAGGCAAGAAGGATGTGTCCCCACGCAACTCCATCAGACACACAAAAGAGTTTGAGCCGGAGTGACGACAGGAAGCCTCTCATTTACCTCCATCCCAAATGCATATCAATAAGGGGTTAAAAATGTCTCGTGGGTTTGTGAGGCCGCTCGTTCCTTTGCTTTATGATCCGCCAGATTATTTTACGGGGCACTAAATTCAGCGACAGTAGGGCGAGGGCCGTTTAAAGTGGGGACGAGGGTGTGGGGTGTGGGGAGGGGGTAGGTGGGTGGTTGGGTTGGTTGTTGGAAGGGAAGGGAAGGGGTAGGGTGGGGGGTAAGGGGAAGGGAAGGAAGGGGTGTGGGGTAAGGGGAAGGGAAGGAAGGGGTGTGGGGGTTATTGGGAGGGATGGGGAAGGGTGGGTTGTTGAAGGGTAGGTAAAGGGGGAAGGAAATGAGGAACAGGATAGAGGGGGTAAATGATGAAAGAAGGTGGTGGAGAATTATAAAATGAAAACATAGGATGGAAAAATGATCTGGGGTTCTGCATATAATTTTATTGTTTTAAGTAGTGTGTAGCTGGTTGTATTAAATTGAACGATGGTATATAACATATTTAAATGGAAAGTTTATCAGCTAAGGAACAGAGGGAAGCTGTCAAAATCTTACGTGAGTTACCCCTAAATGGATGATTATTTTTGACTACGACTGTACATAAAGGAAAGAAATATGGATGAAAAAGATCAGGAAAATGGGTAAAGATGCAAGACAGACAAGGACATTGGTGAATAAAAAAAGATAAATGAGAGAAAGGGGATTTGAAGGAAGATTAGTACAAAAAGAGGGATAAGGGAAGCGGTGAAGGAAGAGGGAGGGAAGGAGTGAGGGAGGGAAGGGGAGAGATAAAGTGGAGCGATGAGAAACTTACGAGATTGATATAGAAAAAGTCGAGGAAAAAATGGAGCGTTGAGTAGAGGAGGAAGGGGAGCTGAAGGAAGGAAAGTGTAAAGATGTAATATAAAACGAAGGACTCACAAAAAAAACCCATAGAAATAGAAGTACAGAGGGTTTCTTTACATTCAAGCCCTAATCGGATTTTATCGGACGCAAAGTTGTCTCACTGTTTGTGTTACTGGAAATTGGGTGAAAAGATACAATGATAAACATACTAAAATAACACACAATAAGATAATATTAAAATAAATGAATCAAAGGGAACGTAGAAAGGAAGAAAGAATCACAGAAGGACAAAGGAGAGAGTAAAGCACAGAGGAAATTAAATACAGAGGGCCAAGAGAGAAAGGAAAAAGCTACACACAGACAGAGAGAGAGAGAGAGAGAGAGAGAGAGAGAGAGAGAGAGAGAGAGAGAGAGAGAGAGAGAGAGAGAGAGAGAGAGAGAGCAACTTGCAGCCTTCGCCTCTAGTTTATTACCCAAGTTTGGCCATTGCACTTATCCCGATATTTGATGTGAGGCGATCCCGGTCACAACTCTCCAAACACTAATACATCGATAAGAAAACAGTTTCAAAGTATCATTTGTTCGCGACCTACAATATAATGTTTTTTTTATTATATACTCACTATTTAATTCAATACTTTTTTTTTCTTTTTTAATACAAGACATTCCTACCTACTTGTTAAATTTCTTCCCTTCATAGCTCATTCAGACTTGAGTAGGCTATTTATCATTTGTTTAAGGGCTATTGTGAGTCACGAGTGGACCATTTCTCATATTGTGTTGCAGTGATGGAGTTCTCAGATGTTCTATTATTACATTCCTTAACCTTGCCAACATGTTATCGATCGAAGCTATTAGTCAGTTTATAAGTTCATCAAATAACCACAGCACGACAATGTAAAGGTTATTTGTACTCGAAGCAGTTGTTATTACTGACGAGTATAAATAAATAAATAAATAAATAAATAAATAAATAAATAAATAAATAAATAAATAAATAAATAAATAAATAAATAAATAAATAAATAAATAAATAAATAAATATATATATATATATATATATATATATATATATATATATATATATATATATATATATATATATATATATATATATATATATATATATATATATATATATATATATATATATATATATATATATATATATATATTACACAACACCAGAATAAGATATGGGAACGTAAGTAAACATGTAAACATTAAGGTTGTAACATTTGGGAAATTAATTCCATCTTTTTTAAATCCGTGGGACAAGATTTTCTTATCCACGTCTGGGCATTTCATATTTTAATACAAATTCCAAGACTCACATCCAACTATCGGGGCACTGCTCCATGAAATTCTATTTATATTAATAGTCACACCCAGTATGCTATCAAAATATATTTTTACCAAAAAATCTTATTCAATCATAATCATAATAGAGCGTATATTAAATGATTATGAAATGAAAAGGGTTTGGGTTTTAATTAAGTACGTAAAGCAAAATAATCACGTCATTAAGTCAAAAATCCTGACCAGAGGAGAGCAATTATCGCGCCAGCCTCAGGTACAGAAATCGTCTTTTATACAAAAAAAAATAAATGTCTGGAGAAAAGATGGAACAAAGGAAAGAAGGATAATTAACAGGAAAGTTTGGAAGGAGAAGATGGAAGTCTCTCTCCTTTCCTTCCTGTCCTTTATTGCCTCACCTTTTACATTGTCTTCCTCTCTGTTTTTCCTCTCCACATTCTTTCTCTCCAGTTCCTTCCTTCCTTCCAATTTTCTTTTATTTTCTTTGTCTGTCTGCCTCTTTGTCTCCTTGTATGTCTCTCCTCTCTCTTTCTTGCTCTTATTTCCACTACGTGTTGTTTTTCACTAATTTCTCTCTGTCTGACTGTATGTATTTTCTCTTCCTTATCTTCCTCCTCCTTCTTTTTTTACTAATATTCATTGTCTCTGTCTCTAGTCTTTCCCTTCCCCTTACCTACCTCTTCTTTCTTTCTCTATACCTTTTCTTTATTTTCACTCCCTCATGCCTTCCTTTACTCTCACACCTCCCCTTCCTCGTTATCATATTACACCAAATACCCGACAAGTCTTTTTAGTCCATTTCTGCCACACTCAAATCCACACGTATTATCATCCACTATTACCAGTCGACAGGGAGCTTTTGCCAACCACGGAAAACATCACCAAAAATCTGGAGAAAGTAACAGGAGAAATAATGTATACTTTAAGGGACGAGAAACTATTGTCTGTAAACCATCCATGTGTTGTTTAAGAGTCCCACATTAGCCTATATAATACTAATAATAAGCTATGAACACGTGATATACCGTACCGTTAGACATTGGGTAAATAGACAGTGTGACATGCAGTACTTGATTGGCAAAAGGTTATTAGGTTACTTTTTTTCCGCATAGATGACTAATTAATATCGCTTCGCTTTTTGAAAAAATATATATAAATAATAGAATTTATAAGTAAACAACTCCTTTATGTAATTCAGTCAAAATAGGCCTTCACTCAAAACAAACCAATTAACGCACACAGATAGATAATTATTTGATGGACTGTAGTTATAGCATACCTTTATCTCCTGTGAGAATAATTACCTGCTTAAAATAAATGGGTTTTTCATACATACACTTCTTTCGTGTTGTTGGTCATTGTCCTTCTCTCCCTGACATCCTCTCCAATTAGGAACTATAATTACAACGTCAGCTAACATCTTTCTGTTCCTAATTGGCTGGCAAAGTATTATTTACAAGTTCGTATTATTTGTTTTATCTATTATTCTTTCCAAATAGTCCATACGTTACTAACGAAGTATAGTGTATAGCTTTCACCCTTGTCTATAATTAATATTCAGTTCATCAGAATAATTAGAATGTCGTCTACAACATACCTCTTCAATATTCTTGCTGGTAAAACAACATTGCAATAAAAAAATACCAAATAATTGTTTTACTCTCTCATTTTCTTTGTAACAAGTTGTCAATGCACCTGCAACGCTAACGGGGCGAGGCAGGACATATTATAATCTTTATAACTCTTTCTTTCCTTTTCTTCCTCCATGCAGAGTGCAGGAAGGGAGGTGAGTGGGACGTTCCAACTCTGTATAACCATTCCAAGCGAGTTGAGATGCAATAATTCCTGAACGAAGCCTCCAACAGCAAAAATGGTGAAGTTGGGAGTTAGGGCTCAGAGGACGGGGTAAAAATTTCAAAGGGTGGGTGGACAAGCGGCCCGGACCACCAAACTCTCCCTCCACCCAGAAACTCGAGAGCTCTGCATGGGGGAGTCGAGGGGGAAGTTGCTCCTTAAATTAAATACACTCTTTTTTTCTTTCCCAAACTCCGCCTTTCCCCTTCTCCCCTTTCCTCCCCACCTTCCTCTGAGTTCCGGGGGTTTCTGAGACGCGTTTTATGGGAAGGAAAGGGAAGGTTGGCCGAGGGGAAAGGTTGATATGATATTTCATTATTTTCATATATAGTCGTGGCTCACACAGGAGACGCCTTTCACTTTTCTATCTTTTATATCCCTTTCTTTAGGAATAAGTAACTTAGATTCAAACACTAACGTAAGGACTAATAAATTTACTGCTACTGCTTGACTTACTTTATATTCGTTGGTTTTCTTGTGTATTTTTCCTTCTCTTATTCTCCTCGTCATCATTTTTCTCTCTGAGTCACTTCAAGTTAGGGCTGTAATCTCCTTTGGGTGCTACGGATCCTACAAGACTATGCTACAAAACAGATTCCCTATTCGTAAACAGAGGTACACACCTGGTCTGTCTCCTGGCATAGGCTGTAGAAATAAGTAACCCTCAATATCACCAACAAGAATTTATCCTCCAAACCTCCGGGGTAATACACTTTAAAGTTAAGGGACCCCGTGATGTAGTAAGAAAATTAGAGGTTAGCGAGTCCTTCAAACATTGCCATGAAACACCACCTATATGGAGGGAGCTTGTTTCGTGGCATAGTCAGGAGGAATCAGAAGCCACCAAGTCACATACACGATCACAAAATACTTAAAACGCCTTCATTCTCCAAAAGTATGCCAGGAAAGTGAGGAAACAGGACCAAATAGATAAAAATAATGGTGGACTGTATTGCCTGAAATAGTTTGGAGAAATTAATTGCTTCAGATTTACCAACACTGACACTGTACTTATCCCTTGAAGGTTCCGTGATTCGTCCTTTCACACCATCTGCTAATTTGTAAATGCATTTTGGTAAAGTTTTTCGTGTTCCCGTTCTCAATTTTTCTCCCTCTGTAAAATTACAATGAAGTGGCGGGAGTAGAAAATCCGTATTACCAGAGAGATCCCACGTCTTACCCTCGAGTTCAGCTGTCCTCACTCCCTGTTATATCCTCCTGCCTTGCTTTGCCAACCATCCCTTCCTGGAAAGTTTTTATACCGCGATATTCGACCACCGCCGGCTTACAGAGAGTTGATAAGACTCGTCCTCTGATTTTGTAACAAATCTTCCGTTTCGTCAAACTTCTGGCTTCACGAGTCATTAAGGGACCCTGATAAATAAGTCCTTCAAATATTGCCACGAAACACTACCCACATGGAAGGAGCTAGCTTGTTTCGTGGCATGGTCAGGAGGAATCAGAAGCCTCCAATTTTCATACACGATCACAAGGTCCTTAAGTTCACGAGTTATATAAAATCATCGGACAAGACAGCCACACGACTTTTCTCTCTGACAGTACCTTTGGGATTTTTATCCACGAATCTTTGAGTAATAAAACGTCGCGAGTAAGTGAAACTGTAACTTAGTTAATATCTCATGTTATTAAGTTATCAGTTAACTTGTACTTTCTTTCGTTTTTCTGCTTAAAACTCTTAATTCTCGTCCAGGCAAAAAAAAAAAAAAAAAGAAAAAAGAAATGTCTTGGCGAATTTTACACGAATATTTTCTGGGGTAGGAAAAACCAGTGGGTGATGTCTCTTATCTCCTACTAAACTATATTAAGGCAGTCACGAAAAAAAAAAAACATAAAAAGGAATTCCCGTCTCAGCTCCGGCCGAAGCTAATAACGTCATATTTAATGCTTCTGAAGTCGAATCCAAAATCGTTTGGCAGGAGACTTTACGAACAGGGCGACGCGTAAAGTTACGAACCGAACTAGATTACGGAAGGGGGTCTGGGGAAGTTTTGGAGGAAAATTTAATTAGATTTATCCCGCTTGTGTACAACAGAAGTTTGGTGTCTGACGGAGGAATTGGCTGAGTTACTAAGATGTTGGCAAAATGAAGGCTTCTGAAAACGTCTAATTATTCCAAGAGACGAAGAACAATGTCAATATATGGCTTATGGTTGGTATATGGTGTGTTTGTATAGTGACACAGTTTGTTTGTATAGTGACACAGTTTGGAGGAATCTGTACACTTTAATTAGTGTTTTTTATTTCTCTTGAAGTGACTAAGGCGTAATTCTTTAATTAAGCAACAAAGGGTCTGACTGACAAGGGGTAACTCAATATTAGGACAGGCCAGCACCACAAAAATATATAAATCAGATATCTATGAGTAAACGAAACGTGCTTTAAAAGAAAGACTCACTCAGTTTGAAGAGAAGACCTGTCCAAACACCTGAAAGTAAGAACCTGTCTAACCAATGAACTGCTAACGATAAGAACTTTATAGCGAAAAAGTAATTGATGAGAAAACTACATAACGACTTACCTGTCCAACCAAGCGACTGGCGCAAGAAATATACAACTAATGACTTGTCGAACAACCAGCCTGTGGACGGAACTTTAATTTACAACCATAAAATATTTCATACTTGTATCGGGGACGTGTTATAGATATTTAGCGTAATCTGTGAGTGTGTAATTATAAAGAAGTTGCAGTGTTCGTTTATATAGGTTTATAAGCTTGGAAAAAAGTTGTCATTGTCATCAATGTTATCACTATTTAAATTACTCTTGCAATTAAGCAGTAATATTGTTTTAACTGAGTATTGTTGATATGTAATTCTATTTATGATAAAAGTCTGCAATCTTCTATTCTTCTAAATAGCACCAAGCTTTTATCTTGTGTTAAGGAAGCGATTAAATTGCTATGGACATTATCAGCTAAACTATTAATAAAAGGTTATATATTAAGCCTTATATACGAGTAGACTGCTTTACCCACACTAAATTCAGAAAATGTTATACGACATGGAAAATCCTTCTGTACAAGCGAATTTTAAATACACAAAACTTTCGTTTAAGCAATAATAAAAGTACGCTAGAATGTTTATACTTGGTGGCCTGGGGCTGAGGCACAGCATCCATTCTCGCTCTAAAGCAAGAAAGTTATGCATGTGGTAAAGCAACAGTTTTAAAATGTTATGACCTGCCACTCTCGCGTCCAGTCCTGAAATATGCACCTAAACTGCAGGAAAAACGTTGGAGCACCGGTGGAATTGTTGGTGTAAAATACGTTGTATCCACAGCTACCAGAAATGACACACAGTACACAGACAAGTTTTGTGACTGTACGGCAACTACCACTTCAAAAAAGGACGCCCCTTATACCTACTCTGTATATATATATATATCTCTACATACATACATATTGTATTTTATATATATATATATATATATATATATATATATATATATATATATATATATATATATATATATATATGAGTGTGTGTGTTACTTAAATGCCTATCCTCAACATCATTTGATTTGATCCAAATCTAAATGACATATCGACATGCATGACAGTCTTGCGTCTTAATATATTCGTAAACCTTAATCGTTCTATACTTCTTTTGGCTTTCTTCCATTTTACCATCTTCGTATCTACGCTATTTTATATCTTATTGATAAATTCCATCCTCTATTCTCCATCACTCTTTTTCTGTCCAAGAATTTCTATTACATCGACAAAATTCCAGCTCTTTCTTTCTTCCTCTTACTATGCAATCATTTCTTCTTAAACCGATAACATTCCCCACTCTCTCTTTTTCTCGGTGTTTTCTCTCTCTTCTGGAGTAAAGGTCAGACCACTATACTAAAATAAAACTAAGAACAATGAAACTGTACTCGTGTTTTCTTGTAGCATTGGTTGGAGGAATCAGACACCCCTCTAAATTAAGTTGCTCCCAGGGCCCACCAGATTCACCTCATAGGGTTTTCAGCAGCGCCTACCATCCCGTTTGCTTCATTACACTCCTCACCCACGCCCTATAAATTCCCCCTGGATGGAGTGTAAGCTGGTATTGGCCGACCATTCCGTCCTCGGTTAGCAACATTCCCATCTCCCCCTTCACGCTTGATGGCTTTTGCATAATCTAAGTGAAGGAATTACGTTTGCATGGAACTTCCAATTGTAGGTATCCCAACTGTTATTCAGTCTTGTTTTGTAAAGCCCCCAGTTTTCCTATCTATCTGTTTATCTATCTATCTATCTATCTATCTATCTATCGATGCTTAAATAGACATAGACAGACAGATAGATAGATCGACAGACTGTTGTTGCCAAACGCATTATAAATCAATAACCACGACACCAAACACTGCCAGACTTTCCCATCCCATTACCTCAGTCTCTGTTGGCTTCATGTGATGCTTTACGTATTGTCGTGGCCAATAGAATTTTGAACCAATTATATGAGCATCCTAACAATTCTATTTCTACTCTCATTCTACTTTTCTGTTGGTTTGTTATATTTATTAAGACGGGTTCAGAATTCTTGACCGAGACTGTATATTTTGAAAAGTATTGGATATTGACTGGAGTAACAGTCCTCGGCATCGTGAAAGTTTGGATATTGGATGGAAGCAGACAAGAAAAAATATCCGATGTTGAAACACAAGCAAGCACACACGCACAAGACGGAGGCTGGTTTAATTAACATTACATTATAAGGCTCGCTCCGTAAGATTTGAAAATCCTATCGACGTCTCCGACTCACCGACATGAGCAAATGTATATTTTGGGACAAATTAAATCGTATCCTCGCCCCACAACTAAATTAAGATTTGTTTGATTTGTAACAATGCTGACATCTAACAATGGCAGAGAAACAGTATCTGAGCAAAGAGAAACCTATCGTAGCAATACCTCTTTGGGAAAAATACACTGGCTCCCTGTGTCCCTTCCTGATAATACACTGCGCTAGGACTCTTGCACATAAATAAAATGATGGTCATAATTCGAGTCTCTCTTTGTGAGCTCCCGGCCGCTGCCCCAGATGTTATAGCCATTTTGGTTTGAAATTCACGTGGAATTGTGGGTCTCTTCCTTCACGTCGTGAAAGACCTGCACCACCTTCCTCTCCCGATGAAAAATGAAATTCCTTTTAAGCTGCGTGTGTGTATTATATATATATATATATATATATATATATATATATATATATATATATATATATATATATATATATATATATATATATATATATATATATACATATATATAATGTTTTGGGTGACTGCATATTTCTATCAAAGATTACCCAGTACAATACCTTCAACATATCCATCCATACTTAATACATCTGAAATATGTCAATCAATCACGACCTTTAATTCTCTCGTTTGTTTTACCTTTCTAAGATTCCTAGCGTGAAAGATAATGGATTTTCTGACTTCACTATGAGCCTTGCGTCCAATTGTCACAAAAGAAATTTGATTTATCAACTATAATTAGAAATACTAGTTTATTCCAAAGGCAGAGGAGACAGAAGAACATTAATATTGGCCAATGGTGCTATATACAACCAAATTTAATTAATGCTGCGTAAAATAAAAGTTGTGGTCCACGGTTGTTCGATATGTATACGGGATCCTGCAACGCTACTGCCCTCCCTCCCACCTCCACTTTTCACATTTGCAATTTCCTCTTTTCCTGCAGCCGTGCAATTAAAGCCACAACTATACAAACGCTGCATTTCCCGCTTGGCTGGTCCACACAAGCGACTGCAGGGAGTGCAACAAAAAACGCACTGGTAGACTAAATTCTTGCTTTCCTGACTTTGATATCATTAGTGGCTGATTCTACAGTTACATTTTTCAACAAAATGATATGTGCTACAAATTGAACTTGATGTTTTCCTCTTGCTTACATAAAAAAAAAAAATAATTGGTAAACTGAATTCTTGCTGTCCTGACTTTGATAAATA
Source organism: Petrolisthes manimaculis (assembly GCA_034508575.1). Lineage (NCBI taxonomy): Eukaryota > Metazoa > Arthropoda > Malacostraca > Decapoda > Porcellanidae > Petrolisthes > Petrolisthes manimaculis. The sequence goes on from JAWZYT010003333.1 coordinate 21,074, forward strand.
TAGTTAGTGGTTTGTTCTACTGTTACCGTTTTGGACTTCATATTATGTGCAACAAACTCAGCATGTTGTTTTCCTCATCCTTGCATTTTCGTTCACCATCCAACTATCGACTCAAGCCATTTGATTTTTTCTCTATCCATCATCATTTTTTTTTTTCTTGTTTCGTGAAGAATGGAAGCACTTGAGGTTAAATGTTACTTCAGTTGTTTATGTTTGATTTAATTTTTTTTTATCTATTTTGCCCTGAAATAATCGATACTCTTATGGGTCATTTAAGAATTAGAAGAAATAGGAATCCTTTATTCGCAATTGTACCTTCCACCTCTACAGTCACATTATTTTATATTTGCATTGTCCTCAGGGGAATTGAGAAAAAAAGGGGGGATGGGGAATAAAGCAATTATCAAGGAAGAAGAAAAACTGGGACATTTTTCTATTTTTTTTATTTTTTTTATTTTTTACTTCCCCTCGTCGGATGTAACAGGTGGAAAATGGACAAACTTTTACAAATTACCCTGCAACGTACAAAAGTGACAAGAACAGTTTGTCTATACATTTTTTTTTCATCGTTTTCACCATTTTTCTTACACGTATCTATCTGCAATAGTTCTCTTGCGACCGTGTGATGCTGTAGTAAATTTAAAGGTCACTAGTTCCTGCAAAGTGTAGTATAAAAACAGCACCTGAATTGAGGGACTCTCTTTCATGGTATCGATTGCAGCGAGTAGGAGAACTTGGCGAAGGTAGTTTTTTTTCTTTTCTATTTTTTTTTGGGGGGTGGTGGAGGGGGTAAAATCAAGGAAGCTGGAGGGAAATGGAACACACACGCTACATGGGGTAAAATGGAAAACAGATCATGTGTAACGTACGTATTTAGGTCAGGAAAGCAACAATGCATTGCTCGCTGAAGTTCAATGAAAAAAAGTCTCAGACACTGCCGTCTCAACTATCATGTCTTACAAACTTTGATTCCTCGAGATCCGGGTATTACTTAGCAAGGTTGTTATAAAGATCAGCGGGGTTTATTTTCATTTCTTAGGGCCAAAGTTTCTCCATCACGTGCCCTCAATGTAAAGCACATGCAAGTCTAATCACACAAGTTGTTCGTACATTTTTTTTTAAGATTTTTTTTTTTCGGTCTCTTTCATCGACAGGAAGTCACCGAACTGAAAGGAGGAGGAGGAACTGAGGAAACGCCAAGCTACTTCCGTTTCCCATGGATTGGCTTGAATTTGAAACTGGATTATTTGGATTTTTCTATAATTTTGGCCAGATCATGTGTGTGTGTGTGTGTGTGTATGTGTGTGTGTGTGTGTTTAGACCTTATTGTGTCCAGAATATATTACATTATGTTATCAATCATTTGTGCATCTATTCGTATAACTATATATGTATTTTTATATTTCTTGAACTCTTCATTAATTTAAGTAATAGATTTGTGTAGTTGATTTATTGTTTACGCGTATTTAATTAGCTATACAATATAATAATCTATTTATATATCTGATGACTTAATTATTTTTCTAAAGGTTTATTGGACTGGGGAATGTTTATGGCACTTTAAAGGTCAAGATTGCAACAGGGGAGGCAATTGCAAGAGCCTGAGATTTCAAAGAGCCAGTTTGAACCCGAGCCTTTCATTACAAGAGTGAAGGTGCATGGTGGTGGTGATGGAGGTGGTGGTGGTGATGATGGCTGGGAGTGGCGGTGGATAGGGGTAGTGATGGTTGGTGGTGGTGGATGGGGGTGGTGGTGGATAGGGGTAGTACTACAAACCATGCCGGAAAACAGAATTATCAGTATACAGCCTATGTGTTTATTTCATGACGTTGAGGAATAAGTAATAATGAATTCTCTGATAATAATGTTAATATTATCTCCTAAAGGGGTTACCTGGTGTGGGAGAAATGTGGGGCTTCTGATTCCTCTAAATGATACCAGAAAACAAACTGACCCCGAATAAACTAATAAGGGATTTGATTTACTGCCGCCGAGTTTGAAGGAATCACTCCGTCTTGCAGAGAGAGATGTCTCCTCTATGAAAGTCACGTTGATTTTATTCATTAAGAAAATATGAGACCAGTGAACTCCAGTGGGACGAACGAGGACGACCCAAGGGAAGGAAGGTTGAAGAAATGTAATTGAAGAGACGCATTATAAACTGTAGGTGGTGGTTGTTGGTAAAGGGGTAGTATTGAAGATGAGTGACCTTGAATGGTGTTTAGTGTTGTGGTATTGGGATCGTCATCATATATAGGAGAGTCCGTCTGTACACTCAAGAGTCTCTCGATCCAGCATACGCCCACAACACAAATAAACAAAGTTTTTCATTAGAGTTCGACCGCAGAGAAACATTTAAAAATCTGTAATGTGTAAAAAATAAATGAAATGCAATCCGTAATCTCAAAAAAAAAAAAAAAGAGAAAAAAAATAAATAATAATAATGACGTTGGGTGTTTCTGGCAGGGGGTTCGTTCGTTAGTTCACACGTCACACTGAGTTAGACAAACGAGGAAGGTTGGCTGCTCTGTATCATTCCACCAAATGCTTCGCTCGAGGGAAACGTTGCCAACAGGGGGGATGAATAGTCTTCGCCTTGGCTCCATATTTTATTTTTTATATATTTGTTGTTGGTCTCTGTTTTCGACTTCTGCCAGTTGTGTGAGGGGTTTTATTATTAATTTTTTTTTACCAGGAATTATGAGAGAATGGAAATAAATGACGAGGTGAATGGTGAACGGAAGGAGAAACATTTAATTAAGTGAAGAGGAGAAAAAAAATGAAGTGAAGAAGAGTGTAAAAAAATAATGTAGTTTGGTTAGTTAAAAGTTAGCTTCGATTTTTTCAGGCTTTTTTTTTCCTATGTCCGTGATGGTGGTGGTGTTGTCGGGTCATTTCCGTTTACGATAAGAGGATGGGTAATGATGCGAGGCCAGACTGCCCTTGCCTCAATACACGGTGAGATAAATACACGTTAAATATAAATACACGTCAAAGCAAGTAACACACGTCAATATAAATACTAATAATACACGTCAAAAACAAATACACGTCAAAAAAAAAGTAAAAAACAAATACACGTCAAATACAAATAACACACGTCAATACAAATACAAATAATACACGTCAATACAAATACAAATAATATACGTCAAAAACAAATACACGTCAAAACAAATATATAAAAAACAAGAGCCAAAACACAGTGGCAAAAATATTGTAAAGCTCCCGACCCCAAATATAAAAACAAAAGACAAACTCTGGAGGAAAATTATTTCGAAGCTCCCAACCTAAACAAGACATGTGTCGAAAAAAAAATACCGATGGATTGAAGTTATTTTGTCTCTCGTACATGCAGTCTCGTCCACGGGTACCATTTCTAGACCTTGTAGCAATGTTGAAAATGAAGAAAAAGTATATATTCGCTAAAACGTATCCAGAAAGAACATCACTTTTGAAAGGTATTGTATTGTATTTATTTATATATAACCAAAGCTGGCGCCAATCAAGCTGGCAAATTTACCTCCATTAATTAACTGGTCAGCTTAAAGTTATCTCCGTCCTCCATCCTGCTGTCTGAGAGTTAGAGGATAGCCAATCGCTCGGTATTCACACTTCTTAGCTTCTCACTACTTAAAGCTGAAACTCTAGACGGTTTATGTAAGTAGGTATTGACGACTTACACATAACCATGAAACCGTGACGTGAGAAACTGAAGCCTTTAGTAACGTGGCCCCTGTATGGTATAAACTGTAATAAGGGCTTTATTTTATACGTCACGGGTTCATATTTCAATACCTTAGTCCCGTGGGTGTATATGTTATGTAAACCTTCCATTCATTCATATACACAAAGAGGTTCATTTCGAGAAAGGGAATAGCACTGATCTCCACCTCCATTTCCATTCAGAAAACGAGATCACAGGGAATATAATCAAGCGGACCCATGTGGAATTACATTTTTCACTTGACATTTTAGAGGTCGGTAGCCAAGGGAAGCAACACCGTGAATGAGGCTCTTTATAATTAAGCTGAATCCCCAGGGAAAATTATAACGTTGTACTCGTTGACCCCATCCCCCCTGTGTAGTGTGTGAGAGAGCAAAGACCTAAACGTGTAGTGTGTGAGAGAAGACTGTAAGACGAAACCGTGTGCAAGTGTTTTCAAAAGATACTAGAGGTTGAATAAGACGCACCTACGAGTCTTGCACATACTGTAAGAGATGTTTAACTGAGTAGACATATCAAGAGGAGTATAGAGGGTATTGCTCCTTCGTAAGTGTGTGGGAGGGAAAGAATACTCTGCTACAAAAATGGGAGGATAAAACTTTGACACGCGACTGTATAACACATAAATAAACCAAGCACATTATGTATGGCTAAAGGACACGTCAAGCTGTGAGCTGGAATCATTTCATTAGAGGTTAAAAGTACACTGAAATTTAGGTAACAAAGGCAGCAGCTGTTTGAAGAGGTCTCCCACTTGGTGAGTAAATATTTACGCTTTTCTAAACTTCATTACTGGCAAAAGCAATTTAAACACTGCACCCTAGTGCTGTGTTTCCCGATAATATATTTCAATTATAAGTCATGTGCCGGGAACGTAACTTTAGAACCAATTATAATGTGTGTGTATTTTTACACTTTGCTGTTTTTCGTTATCACATCTTTTACCCCTTGGCAAATCAGCTTTAGCTTCAAGTTAATATGTGGCAGTCAGCTGACACACTGGTCCAAACATACACAACATTATGTGTTAATGGAAATTGTTTAACTAGCTTGTGAACTTTTACTGTAGGCACTGTTTGTGTTCAAGCAATAATATTCAGACCGTTTGAACTGAAAGTTTTTTTTGTACAGCTTATGGTGTGTAACATATAAGCTAAAAATTATGTGGGACTTCATAAACACAAAGACTGCCTTGACCAATATTTCTCTGATCTTCGTTGATACGTTGATTCGTGAATATAATAAAGGAAAATAATTAACAAAGATTAAAATGAAATATGCAGCAGACCATTGTACGGAAAACGTACATTAGATAATGTAGCATCGGAACACGAATTTCTTGCCGAAAATATTATTACGCTGGCAGAAATGCTTGCAAAAGAAACGAAAACAATAGAAGGGAGCTTAAAACTATAATACCTTCTAACCACGAAGCAAATTTACTATCACTCTCTGATTATCATAATACCAACACGGGTGATTTACGATATTAATCCCCATAATCACAGACGTGGGATTCTACTCAGCCACCATAATGACCAGCAGTCGTCCTTCCACAATGTCTCCTTCCCTTCCCTTCCCTTCCCTTCCCTTCCCCCTTCCCTTCCCTTCCCTTCCTTTCCCTTCCCCCTTCCCATTCCCAAGGGCTTAGTCTTCTGATTGGGGGTTATGGGTAGGAGGAGGAGACAGGGAGAAGAGAGGGGGAGGAGGAGACAGGGAGAAAAGAGGAGGAGGAGAGGGGGAGAAGAGAGGGGGGAGAAGGAGGAGAAAGTGAGAAGAGAGGGGGAGAAGGAGGAGACAGTGAAAAGTGAGGGGGAGAAGGAGGAGACAGTGAAAGAAAGGGTGACAAGAAATACGGAAGGATAAAAAGTTAATTAAGGGAGGAGAGGAGAAATGATAAGAAAGAGAGCGACAGGAAGAATTGGGGATCTAGGAAGAAGAGCAGACAGTGAAAAGGGATAGAGAGAGAGAGACAAGAAGTGGGGAAGGATAACAAGTGAACGGAAGAGAGGAGGAATGATAAGAAAGAGCAACAAAAGACCGGGAAGAAGAACAGGTAAGAATATGAAGAAAAAAAATAGGAGATACGAAAGAGGAAAGGATGAATTAAGAAAAAAAAAAGAGACATGGAAGTGGGAGAGGTAAAAATAACTAGAAATATAATATATGAAAGTTGAAAGCAGAATGAGAGAGAGAGAGAGAGAGAGAGAGAGAGAGAGAGAGAGAGAGAGAGAGAGAGAGAGAGAGAGAGAGAGAGAGAGAGAGAGAGAGAGAGAGATGAGGACTTCAAGCTCTGCACCTCTTTCATCCACTCACTTCTATCCACACGTATACGCTTCTCTACCCGCTTACTCATCTCCATCCTCATGCATATACCTCACCAACCCATCCCTCCACTTATCTCTGTCGTCACGTTTATACCACTCACCTCCATCCCTCCACATCACTCTCTTGGTCTCCTTCTTTCAGTCTATTCCCTTCGCTCTCAAACACACGTCACAACCCTCTTTAAATTTTCATTCGCTCAATATGTGGGAACCATCATAAGGTACTGTACAGTCGGCGGCAAAAGTCCTGTCGCCTCACTTGCTTCAAAGACTACCAAAAAAAAAAAAAAAATGACTAAGTGTAGAAAACGTGCGTATTTCTCAAGTCCACGAACACTGCGAGTCCCGGGACTCGCAGGACTTCTGCCGCCGACTTTACTACTTCTTTATATATATACCACTGTCCAGGAACACCCCCTATACCTTCAACACCATATTGTTCACTATTCTGTTCACTCATCTATACACTGTCCAACAACACCATATTGTTCACTCTTCTGTACACTCATCTATACACTGTCCAACAACACCCCCAGCCTTCAACACCATATTCTCTACGAGGATTTAGGTTAAGTTCTCTTACATACGGGTTGGATATGATTATGCCCTTTTATTTATCGCTTCTCGCTATTGGTTTTCAGTTGCTTACAACTATTTACGACTACATCGACCGAAAACCGATACCTGCCGACACACTGACTCACAAACCCGTGTCAAGCCGCGATACCGACTGGATCTAACCTTCACTTCGTATGATATTTCTCTCCTATTATAATCTCTATAGTCATAAGACATAAGTCATTAAATAGTGTAGCGGTGCAACATATCAATTTGAAGAAAAACATAAAATAGGGAACAACGTAATTGTACACTTCATTGGTCAAAGTTATTTCTAGTAAATTTCTCTTAAAATCAAACGGTCTCTGATACTTTAATGACTTATATGACACTCCTCCATTCAGTAACTGTTACCACTGAATACTGTATAATTCTATTATACCGTACTGGTTATAAGAAGGAATAGTTAGAAGCCTCAGTTCAGTGTCTTTCAGTTACGTGTGCAAAAGCATGTCTATTTAAATAACTATTGTGATATGTGTCTTTGTATAATTATAGAGAGTACTGTAATGCTCACTTATAGTAAACAAACATAAAATGGGAGGAGACTACGCTGTACCGTACTGTCCATACACAAAAGTATATACACGCACACACATACCCAAGCACCGACATTAACACGCACACACACACACACTGTCATGTCATGCACATAGTGAGGCAAGGGGACGAATATCTAATCTCAGACCTACGCAGAATGTGGGAAGCTATTACCACATAAATTTAGAAAGCATACTAATAACAAACGGGGTCATTTTCTAAGGGGTCGTATTGTTGTGGCGGACGGGTTCTTGGACCGATGATTATAAATTTTGGCGTCTTTTGTTAAGCCTGAAATAAACATTCACTGATATTGCTTCCTTATTGTAGCCGGCTTAGATAAAAGAAAATTACAAGATGTTTCATATTCTAATAAGTAAAAGCATGCATACCGTATTCATTCCAAATAGATTTTCATGATTCGTGGAGCTACAGTATAATAAATTATTTCGTTTGCCAGGCCAATAATATAATGATGTGACTGAGTTCAAGTCTTCATATTATTATTGGATAAGATATATGTATAGGAAGAAGCAGGAATCACAATAGTCATGTTTCAATCATTCACCCTCTTCACGATTGCTTAAGCTTCTAGGAAAGGTTAATTTTCTTTCATGCGACACAATGTATTATAATATGTAAGAAGAAAAAATGAAGAAAATGTTTATGTGGAAACTCTGAAGCCCAATCGATCAGCAGGTTTAGTGTCGTAGTAAATGAAACATAAGCTAGATTTTATGAAGGGAAAATCTAGCAACAAAATCTGAGCGAGTAAATAATAATAATAATAATAATAATATCAACTGTATAATGAATGAGTGCTTTGGTACAGTCGGCCTCAGCAATTCGTATACACCACTGTGACATCAAAGGTTCATAACAACTAAAAAACAATTACTATATCCTTTTCATAACACCAAACATTTCTAGTCATTATTTTATACGGCTCATACTTGAATCAGTCACCATAACAAATCCTACAGTAAGTGTAAAATAATGCCTCCCTTTAACCAATGCCCTGTGTACGAAATCCTGAGGCCTACTGTATATCATCATCTTCTGTGAGTAAACAAGTACATAAAAGCGAGCTACTAGTGTCTCATATATTTGTGTGGAATAATAGGAACAAAGAAATGATTACCAGAGAGAGAGAGAGAGAGAGAGAGAGAGAGAGAGAGAGAGAGAGAGAGAGAGAGAGAGAGAGAGAGAGAGCATAATACAGTATGGGCTGGTAATGAAGGACATATAGTATAATAATAATTATTAATATGTAGTATGGTGTGGTATACATTTACGTGGTATGTTTGTGGAAGTATATGTGTTGGCATTGTTAGTTCGTGTTGTGTTGTGTGCTTACGAGAATATGTGTGTGGTGTGTATATAGGTTTTCTTCATGCTTCCCAGTGTTTCTGTTTATGTGGTATGCATTTACCGCTGTGTGTATGTTCATTCAGAAAATTCTTGGTTCATGAATTCATCAGTATTTTCTGCAATAAACATCGGTCTTGTGAGTTCTCTGGGAGGCGTGGGAAATGTTTATGAACACAACTGAATATTTTATGATATTTTACGAGGCAGAATATATTCAGGAGGCAATCTCTTACTTGGACATACATGTAGGCCACTTGCACAAATAAAATGTATTTCCACACTTGCACACAGCATACGCAAGTGGCCAAGCAAATACACGTAGGGGAAACAGAAAAGTTTTGCTATAAAAATACGTTTACAATCGAGTTTTATCTTGTCTTTTAAAAATGAGTAAATTTATGGTGATAAGATTTATGAAAATAACTGACAGACACATTTTAGTAGATGAACTTTTGTTAAAGATAAAAGAATAGTTGTTATACTGAAATACAGTGTTAGCTGACTATCAATGATAATATTAGGCTAGTCAATTTAATGAATGACTTTAACTGTACTAGATAATGGTCCCTTTTCCATAAACTCGAGCCCGTTTCCTCCTTCCATTTTACCTGATGTTATTCCCATTCCTCTTTCTCCTCCTCCTCCTCCTCCTCCTCCTCCTCCTCCTCCTCCTTGCTCTCTCGTATGCAGTCCTACTTACAGCCTCTCACTCCTCCTTTCGTCAGATTCCTTCCAAATTTATATTCTCGGCCTTTTCACTTCTCCTCTACCCTTCATCCTTCGCTAACCCTGTCCCTTTCATGTTAACTTTTAATCCCTCTCTCACTGCTTACATCTTTCATCTCCTCCTGTTACGCCTTCCTCTTCCTCCTCCTACTTCTTGCTTTAGTCATAATTTTTTTACCCCTCCGTTGCTCCTCTCTTATCCCTCACACTCTCCTGCTTCCCTATTTGCTTCTCCTACTTCCTTGTGCCTATCCATCCTTTTCTCCTACCATTACCTTCGTGCCTATCCTCCTCCTTCCTTCTCCTGCTCTCTATTTGGTATCTCCTGCCTCTTCTATCCCTCCAACTTGCTCATCCGTATCCTATTCCCTCACTGACATCATCTCTTGTCATTCCTATCCATCCCTTCTGTGATCGTTCCTCTTGTTTGCTTGCTGCTTCCTTCCTTCCTTCGTATAAACCATCGTTCTCCTTTCTCAATGACCCACACTATCTCCTACTCCTCCTATCTCCCTCAAATCTCTCCTCCTGTATTCTCCCCACTCATGAATTTTCTCCTCCTCCTCCTCCTGCCCCTTCTTTTTTTCCTTCTTCTTCCTCCTCCTCTTCCTTCTCTTTTATTTTTATTTTTTTTCTTCCTCCTCCTCCTCGACACGGCACACTAACCCCGAAAACCCCAGAAAGCTTAAATCTGACCATAAAGGCTTCATAAAAACGATCAGTTGATGACAGCTGGGGGATAAGCAACAGCCTTCGTGCCCTGGCGTCTTAACTCCTGCCTGCCCCTCTCCACACCTCACCCCTTTTTCTCCTCTCCTTCACCGAGTCGAGTCCCTCCTACGGTTTTCTCGTGCCTTTCCTTTCCTCTGCTACCATCTTTCCCTGTGTTCCAGTTTTCCTCTCAGGTGTTTTATTTCGCTCTGGGTTTTTTCTTTGGGTTGTTTCTCTGGGTTTCTTCTGTGTTTCTTCCTTGTTTCTTCTCTGTGTTTCTTCTGTGTTTCTTCCTTGTTTCTTCTGTGTTTCTTCTCTTTGCTATTTCTATGTTTCTTCTGTGTTCTTTCTGTGTTATTCTTCTGTATTCCCTTCTTCCTCTGTGTTCTTCCCATTTTCCTCTGTGCTTTCTATTTCCTTCTGATTTTTTTCTTGTCGTGCCTCTTCTTCCTCTGTTCCCTCCTTCCTTTCTTCCTTCCTTCGTCCGTCTGTGCTTCCTTTCCATTACAGTTTCTCCTAAAATATCTTCCCTTCCTATTTTTCATATCCATCCTTTTTTTATCTATCCTTTTCTTTCCATCCTTTTTATATCTATTCTTTTATTAATTATCTATCCTTTTATCATCTATACCTTTTTTATCTATTCTTTTTTTTATCAATCATTTGTTATCCATTTTTTTTTTATCTATCCGTTTTTATCCATTCTTTTTTTATCCATCTGTTTTTATTTATCCTTTCATTTCTACTCGTTCGTCACTTTGTTTCTTATATTCCCCTTTATTGTACATATATATATATTTTTATCTCGTCTTTTATCTGAACTCATTCCCCATTAATTACATTCTTATAAAATCATATCCATTTTAATAACTAATTTTCATTTATTTATATTATATGTTGTGTATATATATTTTTAACTTTTTTTTTTCTCTCTCTCTCCCGGCTATCCCCATTTTTCTTCTCCCGTCTGCGTTTCCATTCTTCCCTTCCTTTCCTCTCTACCTCGTTCTTTGCAATTTTCCCTTCCCCCATTCTTTTCATCCCTCGCGTTTTTCTTTTCTTTTTCGCACCTCCGAATTTCTTTGTGCCACCTTTATCCATTTCTCACAATTTATTTCGTGCCTTATATTCTTCACGACTTTCTGAACGTCCTCTTTCCTTTGGACATTCTTCGTATAGTACCGAGTCCTTCATTCACTAAAGTCGTCCTCCATTTTCCTCCCTTTTTTTCTCATGTTTATAATGTATTTATATTATTATTTTCAAAACATATTCCTTGCCTCTTGTTTGGGGTCTCTTTTTCTTAACCATAAATGCCATGTAAAATTTTGCTTCATTTTGCATTTTCAATAATTTTCTTGTTTGTCCTTGTATCTTTCTTGCCGATAATTACAATGTTAAATTAAGTTTGATTTTGCCTTTTCAATAATTTCTTGTTTTTTCTCTGTATTTCTTACCAATAATTGCAATGATAAATTAAGCATGCTAATATATTTTTAATAATTTCACCATTTGAACACTTCTTGATGAATACCAGATGATCAAGATATCAACCAAAATACCAGCAAAGTAAAATGGAGATGAACACAAGAAGAGAAATATACGAAAGAAATTGGAGAAGAATGAGAAGAAAGAGGAAAGAAAAAAGTGTCTGAAACCTATTCTTCCTCCTCCTCCTCCTCCTCCTCCTCCTCCTCCTCCTCCTCCTCCTCCTACTCCTCCTCCTCTCCTCCTCGTCCTCTTCCTCCTCGTCGTCGTCCTCCTCGTCGTCGTCGTCCTAACCGTAGTGTTTGTGAGTCCTGGAAGTCGTACAAGGTGTCTCCTGCCATGCATGCCAAACACCCTCTTGTTTATACCTCGCCCTACTTCACATTCCCTCCACCAGGCGTCTCTTATTCTTTAATCTTTCTTTCTGTCGCTCTTCTAATTTGTTCTCCTTCTTCACTTCCTTCTTCGCTTTTCTTCTTCCGGCATTTAGTTTTCCTCGTTAACCTCCTTCTTGCTTCGTTTTTCAAACTTGACCGCATAGACTACATACTTCTTTCTCTCCTCCATACTCACTGTCTCTATCTTTATTTTTATCTTATTTAAAATATATATATATATATATATATATATATATATATATATATATATATATATATATATATATATATATATATATATATATATATATATATATATATATATATACATATATATGAAGAAATGCAACACTGAGGAGGAAAAAATATACAGAGAAGAGAACAATGGTGAACTAGACAATGGGGTAAGAACAAAATGGAGCAAGAAGAAATATGCTTCGAAAAAAGTATAACAAAATAACAGTAAGTAGAGCACGAGGGACGAAGGTAAAGATACACAACAAACTAGACCGACTGAGGAGCAAAAACGGAAGACAAGTTAGGGAAGAGGACAGAAGGTGCAATATGATGAAACAAAAATACTCAAGAAAATGTTAAACCTTTAATAATATTTTTAACAACAACTTAGACTCCTCGTTTAAATGTTTCAGTAACTGTCTTCTTTTCCTTCACCCTCCTCCTCCTTTTCTTCCCCCCATCTTGTCCGTTCCAACTGCCAATCCAGGCGTAATCTGATGAAATAAAACCACCCAACGAAAATATACAAACAACGAATACTGAAAACTGCCTCCAATGCCCTTCAAGACTTGGAGGATTGTCTTTCATTTTGACATTATACTGTATACTGATTATTATACTGTATGCTTACTGGAGGGAGTTTTTGTCACACTCTATTGGTGAATAATTATCAGTTCTCCATTGCAAGACAAGAGGGTCCATCACTAAAGCACATCAATTCATATTTCTAAGCTGTTGTCGTGTCATTAAATTTTCCAAGAGAGATTTGTTCCGTTCAGACTTGTCGGTGTTATATAATTTCCAGGGAACAAGTTGGAAGACAGATGAAGTTTTAGTGTGACCAGAGAAGGTATAGGAGAATAGGAGAGACAGTGCATATGCTCTTGATAACTCACCTCGGCCCATACACTCATAGTATTCCCTAGAGACTTTGGCCAATATCCATTACTCAAGAACAATGTGGTCTTGCACTCGGAACTCAGGAAAACTATGATGGTAGGTATGTGTTGATTTACTGGAATATTTCAGGTTTGTTCGAATCAATATACCGTCCAAAACTATATGAAAATAAAGTGAAGGTCCATTTCATTTAATTTCATTGGGGGTATTATGACGGGGCATTATTGTTATACTTATATTGCTTATGACTGTACACATTAGGGAAGCAATATCCATGTCTATGCGTGTGTGTGTGTGTGTGCATCTGTATATATATGTGTGTGTGCCTCTGTGTCTATGCGTGAGAGTGTGTGTGTGAACATCCGTGTCTTCATGCTGTGTGTGGAAATGTGCATGTGATTCTTAGTTTTACAATTTCACTAAGAACCAAGTTTAGGCAGGCATCTCTATCTGCGACAAGCCCCATTTACCCAGAGTGGATCATAAGGGGATGCGGAGAGATCCATGAAACTCGGCAAAAATCCAATTCAGCACCAGCGTGACTTGGGTCGTCTTGGGCTTAATGGGGCTCTTGACTCCAAACTGTACCACACAAAAAAGGAAAAATGAAGGAAAAAAGAATATCAATGAACCACGGCCATAATTTATTTATTATGTTCCCTGGTACAGTTTGCAGGAGGATCAGGTGCATTCATTTCGATTATAGCATTTTACTTAGCTTCTATTTGCTATTTTTCATTACAAAAGTCTTGCCTCCTTACTCTCCTCCTCCTCCTCCTTTATCCATATACTTTCATTCTATCTTTTTTCTTGCTCTTTCTTTTCCTAGTGTTTGCTTACTCTTTCATTTCCAAGTCTGTTCTTACTTCTTTCCTTCCTTCCTTCCTTCCTTCCACAAGTCTCATCGTTACTCGTGTCTTTCCCCCATTCTCCTTTCCTGCATATTCATTTTCTCCCTCTCATATACTATCTTACTTGTCTTGTTTTCCATTCAGCCTTCCTTCTGAACCTACTACTCTTCTCCCCGTAGGGGGGGGGGGGGGGTACTGCTTATAGTAATGTGGGCAATACTTTAAGGGTTTTGGCGCCCCTTAAGCCCCAGCCACTAGCTTTCAGTTCTTCAACTGTCCCTCTTTTCTTTTTATTTCCTTTCTGCTTGCTGTCACACCTCTCTATCACCTTTTTCTGGTGCTATAGGATCTCGATGTTGCGGCGCCTAATATCCATCAATCAATCAAATCTACTACTCTTTTCCTCTTCTTTCCTTACTTACACCATCCCTCCTGATACCACAATTCCTCTTCTGTCTATATAATAGTACTATATAATAAATATTTACTTTTCACTCCACTACACCTAATGTATTCCCTACCATCTCCTCTCTATTCCTATCATATATATCGCTTCCCTACCCTTCTGATCTTGCTACTTCCCTCCTGATCGTTCCATTTTCTTCCTGATTCATTCCCTCCCTCCCTCCATCCCTCACTCACTCACTCCTTCCTTGCTGCCTACACATAGCCCCTCCTGTTCTCCTCCCCATCCCCCGTTTGCTGTCCTGTCCCCAGCAGAGAAAAACCCATCCCGATATAAAAGTTCTAAACGGTTTCTTTGTCTGCGTTTACCCTGGCTAAAAGCGGTATGACAGGCAGCCTCGTTCTGACTTAACCCACTCACGTACGGCCACCTCACTTGTGCGTCATTGAGAACTACAATATGTACAAATTTTTCAGGTATTTTGCTTGAATGTAAATTTTTGGCCATATCTGTGAGCGACGAGACTTCCACATATCGTCCACAAAGGCATGATAGATAACATAATCTCTATACGTCTGAACTAAGAAGAATGCAAGACGAAGGACAAGACAAGAGAAAATATGTGTTAAGTGTGATAGGCTCGCCACATGAACAGATCGGAATGTGTGTCTCCCCGTCCACCTTCCACTACCACCACGGCCCACGCTATGAATACATGAATGACAACGATTCGGGGTATTCACTTTAAAGTAACGGCCGTGACGTATGCCAGTCAAGTGAACACGGTAAGTGAAATATATACCAGGTCTTCTCATGGGGAAATATCTATTGCATCATTACTTTGTTTATTCATGGTGTATTTTTTTATGCAGAAAAAGGATGTAAGGACGATCTGGTGGAGAGAGAATTATCTTGTAGTCCAACGTTGGTCTGAGTATGCAATCCTGACAGTGGAATGTATTATATCTCCAAGCCATCCTAACCATTCACCACACAACTTTCTATCCAACGTCACACACTTTCATCTAAGTCTAAAGCATACTTTCTTTCAAACCAGTCTTTCAAAGCCTGCCTCCGAGGCGGGGGGGCATTTGAGTTGGTCCAGATTTGGGTAAATAAGGTTAGGCTAGGTGAGGTTAGATCACGATAGGTTAGATAAAGCTAGGTGAGGTAAAGTTAGGTTTGGTTAGGTTACTTTAGGTTTAGTTAGGTTTGGTTAGGTTACTTTAGGTTTAGTTAGGTTAGGTTAGGTTGTAGACTGTAGAGATCTTTTTGTTGCCAAGTGTTAAGAGGTAAGGGAAAATTGTGTGCAAGTAGAAGTGAACTAAGGGCAGGCGAAAGAAAAATGGTGGGTCGAGTCTTCCTTGATGCTGTCACAAACTTCCCTGATGGAAATATATTCGATATTCCCAGTCTTGAGTGTCACGAGATTTAATAACGTTGGATTCAAGATTTAATAATGCTGGATTTGAGATCCAAACGTGATAAACAATAAATGAATGTATTTCTT
Organism: Petrolisthes manimaculis; assembly: GCA_034508575.1. Taxonomy (NCBI): domain Eukaryota; kingdom Metazoa; phylum Arthropoda; class Malacostraca; order Decapoda; family Porcellanidae; genus Petrolisthes; species Petrolisthes manimaculis. The sequence continues at coordinate 36,863 of JAWZYT010003333.1, forward strand.
TCCGTTGAATGTGGATCTGCTTCAGAAAATAATCACGATTAGGCCTAATAATAACGTTTGATATCTCCAAATGTTTTCACTAGTTGCCGGCAAGCAACAATATAACAACAAGCTTCTCGTTTTTAGGCACAAATTTAATAAAGGAGAGAAATTTAAGTAATGGAGATATTTTATACATTACAAAGACCTAGCGTAGTATAAGGTAGCAGCAGTTTCTACTTAAAAACAAACAAACAATTAATTTTTTTTAAGACACAAACCTAAGTCATGGAAACATGCACTTTTTTCAAACACATTGTGCAAATAGATACTGTGGTTTTTTTTTTTATCTACCAAAGAATACATTTCCAACAATCACCCAGTAATATAAATCTCTGGACACACGCTTACCGTATGTCAAACAGACAAGTTGTAAGAAGAGATTTTGTAAGCAAACGCCATATGTATCTTGCAATCGTTGTTCAGTCTAGTACAACAGGATATGCAGTAAGTACGCTTCGAGGCATGAGGACGCTGCCAAATTACTGCTGGGTGTTGATGAGTAAAAGATGAAGGAAACAGGATCACAATAACATTAGTTTACATGATTATTAAAAATTATCAAAAGTATTTTGTGGATGCATCGAGCTGGTGGAGTGGAAGCGAAAGAAGGTGAGGCACGGAGAAGATCGAAAGATACGACAGCGTTATTACAAAACTTCCCACTGGGCAAAGTAGGCAACAATTTCTCAAGGATCCATACTGAAGTATTCAGATATGTTCCACAAATTTTATTCCTTTTCCGGGTGCAGGATGATTGCTTCTCCAGCTTAAACTATTATGGCTTACACTAAAATTAAATTTAGTCTTAAACCTGCATTCACGGAGTTATTTTGTGTTGTTTGTATAGTATTGATAGTATTGTGCTGGAGACTAGTAAGGTCTATGGTGCAAAAACTTCTAAAGGAATAGAATGTTAGGGAGGAAAGTAATGGATTGATTGATATTAGGAGCCGCAACAGAGAGGTCATATAGCGCCAGAACATGGTGATAGAGAGGTGTGACAGCAAGCAGGGAAAAGTAGAGGAGAGAATGGTTGTATGGTGAGAAACGTAGGTAGAAATGTGTAAAGTAACAATATTGAGGGAGAGGATGGCTGCTGTATGGACAATACCTTTAAACTTTTCCTTCCCCTCTGTCGGACACCCTTCTGTTGAGTTTAAAACTTTCAGAGCAACGTAGCATTTCTCCTCCTATAGAAAGATTCATATAAATGTTAACATGTTTAATACGACCTACACCATCACCACACTCACATATATTAAATACAACTATGTGTGTGTGTGTGTGTGTGTGTGTGTGTGTGTGTGTGTGTGTGTGTACCAATCATGTCTCCTTGAAGAGGTGTTTATAATGTAGAAGTGTAACTGAAGTGTGGAAATGTGATGAAATATAAGAAGTTTTGCATAATATGAAAATGTATTCGGTAAATGAGTATGTGACGACCTAAAGAGGCTGTTAATAAAAAAATCTGTGGGCGTTTCTAAATGACCATAGAAGAAGCCTGACTGGAAGCAAACGAGGGTGTGGCTGAGAGGTTAAGAGCCTCGTGTAGCGGGTCTTGGCTCGGGTACAACTCACGCCACAATGAGTTTTACTGCCTGGTGTGGGAGGGGAAGTTTGGATGGCTGGCTTAGGAGATGAAGAAGCCTCAGTGGTGTACACATAGAACTTTCTATTTCTCCCTTCGTAGGGTTACCGTTTGTTATAATATTGGTTGAGAAAACAAGCTTCCAGACATTTGTTCTTTCTTGACCTTGATTTATTAAACAACCAGAGTCTAGCACGATTTGGTTACGTTAAAATCTCAGTAAAAATAAAAACTATTAACTATCAACACTTAAATTGTTATTTTTCTCATCATGCATTAACCTTTAAAATTACTGGAAAATATGAATTACCGGTAATTGTCTGAAAAAGTCTTCTCTACACTGAGGTAAATAAATAGTCAAAATTAGACATTCATTTCATCTTTAGAATTATTATATGAACTAAGTAATACTTTATCATCTTGTGATTAAAGGTAAGATGCCACAAAGGAGAATATCTTTATCCAGCCATTAATTAAGGATAATGAAACTCACCCACTTAGAATTACTATTCCTCTAGGCTAACATTACGCTAATTGGATTGAGTTAATTTGTTGTTTCATCTGTACTCTGTGTCGTGAATACCACTTTCACTTTTCTAACTAGTGTTGGAGTTAAAACAATACTGACATTAATGGATATCAAACAGAATCCTGAAATAATGATAAATAAATAATGGATCTTTCATTCATCTATTTTTATCTTATTAACATTTTCATCAGAAACTGCAATGGTAAACATGAACACTAAAATAGTGTTGACGAAATTTGTAATTTTTCTGACTACCTATAGGAGATTGGTTTTGTTTGGTGAAAAAAAAATTATGAGTTTCAAAAGTAAAAAAAAAAATTCATGAAGAGATATTTTAGACCATAAGAAAAGGGTTAAGATTTATATAATGTTTGTACTAGCTCCAAACGATTTTGTATGAGCAAGAGAATGCCATATCTCCCAAATATCATCATTATTCTTTATTAAGGTTGGTAAGATCTGCTTGCATTTCTAGAGAATGTTACAACCCGAGACGAGGTGAAGGTGTGTGTGTGTGTGTGTGTGTATGTGTGTTGTGTGTGTGTGTGTTGTGTGTGTGGGGGGGGGAAAGTGTGCGTGTGTGTGTCTGTGTCTGGTGTGGTGTGTGTGTCTGGTGTGTGTGTGTGTGTGTGATGTATTTGTGTGTGTGTATGTATGGAAGGGTGGGGTGTAAGTGCGTGTATACGGTGTGGAATGGGTGTGCGTGTGTGATGTGTGTGTGTGTGTGTGTGTGTGTTGGAACCCTGCCCGTGAAGAACAGTCACAGGCACAAGTTTTCCTTCTACTTCTGCACTTCAACATTATATGGAATATTTTGGCCTGGAAATAATATATGAAATATTGTCTTGATATTTATATACATTAGCAGATAAAGTACTTGTATACATAGCGAAAATTGTATACACCCATGTTTACAGAGTAGGCAAATATAGGGGATGAGAATGAGAGCCTACTTTTGCCCTCTACTGTTCCTTAAACTCGCTTACACTTGGTCTAAACTTTTCCCAAAATATTTCTGAATACTTTATGATCCGTGTAGAGAACTCTTAGAAAAAGTACACGAACATTACACTCTGTAATTGTTGTACCTCACGCGAGACTCTACCTCCATAACTTATTCCACCTGCTGTGATATTTGATGCACGAGTACGATTGGAAATATTGATGTGTCTGAGGTGAGGTGGTAGGGACTGGTGAGAAAAAAAATAAAAACTGACTATCTAGAGGTGGAAACGTTAAAAAAAATGAAGGAAATAATGTCTCAAAAGTTTTCACAGAGAGAGAGAGAGAGAGAGAGAGAGAAGAGAGAGAGAGAGAGAGAGAGAGAGAGAGAGAGAGGAGGAAGGGAGAGGGAGAGGGAGGGAGGAGGAAGGAAGGAAGGAAGAGAGAGAGAGAGCGGTCAGGAGCGACAGACGAGCCTCTTCCGCCATCAACTTTATCCGCACTGGAGCGAAATAATCCCAGTACCTCCACCACCACCTCCTCCTCCTCCTCCACCACCTCCTCCTCCTCCTACTCCTACTCGTTCCCCCCCCCCCCCTTTCTCTTTTCCTGTTTGTACTCTTTTCTCCTCTTGACTGCTATCTCTTCCTGACTAGCTTTCTTGTTTTGCTCGTTTTCGTACATAACATTTCATCTCCTCTCTTTCCCTCTCTGCTCCATTTCCATAATTTTTGGTTAAACAAATTCTTTTCTCTTTCTCGTCTACTCTCGTTCCCTCCGTAATTCATCTATATTTGAGATGCTAACAGTACATTCTTAGTTTACAATACAATTTGCTGGGTTCAGTTTATGCATATTGATTTATTGTTTATATGTCGACAATGCTAATTACCTGCCTTTCAGTAGTACAGTCACGAACACTAATAAATATCCAGCTGTGCTTCGAATACCTTGAGACAGTAAATAAAAGCACAATAAGGTCTCCATTGGAATTAGTTTGTTGGTGAATTGGACTATTCGAAGCTTCAACCAAAGCTGTATACTTATTAGTGCTAGTGACTGTACATAACTTTAATTATAACACACATACTGTCCGAAGCGAAGCATTATATAAGGCTTACAATTGGGTTCGTAAATAATCAAGTGAATCAAATAATACATTAATCTATTTAGTGCCGTTTCACGTAGAATATTATCAATTGAAGGATGAATCAAATGTTTTGTCCGCCACTGTACTGTACCTCGGCAATAAATATCATCCAATTCAATACACAAATACAGAATTAAACAGACAAGTGTCACTGAGAAGGATAATTGCACAGAGGTCATAACAACTACCAATGCATCAGTACCTAATTGCGTTTGGCCAGCGTGTTAAACCGAAATAATAATAAAAAAAAAAGGAGACATGGAATAGTTGGGATAATTGGACGATCACTTAATACCAAGCCGGAATGAGATTGCTATCACATAACCATATAGTCAATTATTATTATTATTATCGAATGTGGTGTCTGTCGCCTATCCAGTATCATAATTAAGGGAAGTAACCTTTTGGGTTCAATTTGGAGTCAATGTAGGCCTCCAAACTCAAGCTATAAAACACATCCCCTGTGTAATTCCATATGGAGGGGTTCTGTTTCCTGGCAAAGTTTGGAGGAATCAGTAGCCTTCTGATTTCCCATAATAAGTTACTCACCCTTAACTTAGAAAATCGATATGTGGTGATTAATTTAAGTTACACTATGTTTGACCTTTAAAATTATAATATTGAAATTTGAGTTTAAGGGGAGATTCTCTTTATAGTATATTCGAAGGCTACTGATTATATCCTCCAAACTATACCACAAAACAGATCCTCCTAGTAGTATATCACTGAGGGCGTCTGAGGGATCTACAACTCTCCTAAGAAATGGACCAAAAACTTCTTGATACGAGATACTTGAAGGGTGGGAAAGTAGATAGATAACTCAGTCACTCTCTAGCACTCGGCAGCGGCTTGGGTTTCATGTGTTCAGGGTCCATATTTTTCCCAGTTCCGATGATGATGATGTTAGTATAAGATTATTTTTTTTATACGTGATGTGGTACGGTACGTCTGTCATATTGTCCATCACCAGCATAGCTTAAAGGGAACTAGATTAATTCATATTTTATAACACTAAACCAGACTTGAGAACTTTTTGTGACTACTGTACATCGCTGTGTAGTGTATGTTTTAAAGCTACACACACACACACACACACAGACACACTCTCTCTCTCTCTCTCTCTCTCTCTCTCTCTCTCTCTCTCTCTCTCTCTCTCTCTCTCTCTCTCTCTCTCTCTCTTCTCATTCCCTTTAACACTATTTTCCTTCTCTGACTGCATCTATCATCCGTGGGGCTCTTCTCCTTAATCTTCCCTTTCCTTTTCTTCCTCTCTGACCTTCCCCTCCCCCCCAATCCATCTTCTTTCACAAAATGCTCTCTTCCTCTTCACAATTTCTTCCTCGCTCCCATTAAATATTTATATAGTCTAAATCTTTCTAAAGTTCTCGTTCATCCTTCTTCCTATGGTTGACCTTCTTTTGGTCCCCTCTTTCTATCCAGGTAGATAGATATTTCTCTCCTCTCTATAAACATTCCTCTTTCTCTTTCTCTTTCTTTTTCTCTTTCTCCTCTTCCATGTTGTGTATCTTTTTCGTCACCTCTCCTTTCATATTATTGTCGTGTCCAATTTTTAGGTTATATATAGTCTTGTCCTTGATCTTAATCCAGTTTCTTGTTTTTCTTTCACTTTCTTCTTCCTCTTCTTTTTATATTTTTAACACATCTCAATCTCGTCCCACTTCTTTAATTAATCCTATCCTTTTTATTGATATATCTTCCTTCATGTCTCCTCTCTCTCTCTCTTTATATCTCACACCCAATTCAATTTTCTCTACCTCTGTTCTTTCATTTATTTCCTCTTATCTTCTATCACCCTCACTTATCTCCTATCACCCTCATTCTTATCTCATCACCCTCATTCTTATCTCCTATCACCCTCATTCTTATCTCCTATCACTCAACCATAGCAGCATAGGTTTTTTTTTTTCATTTTTATCCCATTTTCTGTTTTCTTTTCCTTCTTCTCCACCGCCTCCTTTCCTCCTCCTCTTTCTCCCCCATCCTCTCCATACCACCTCCTCCCGTCCATATCTTTCCTCCTCTTCTCCATTTCTTTTCTCCTTATCCCTATCTTTCTTTTTTTTACTTCACCTCTTCCTCTTTCCTTCCCTCCTCCTCCTCCTCCTCCTTCCACTCCACATCGTTCCAGGTTCTCCCAATTTTCCTTCTCGCCCAAAAACTACTCTTCGTCCTTTCGCCTACTGCAGTCCAATTTATTCCCTCTCGTCTCCTCTCCTCTTTACTTCCTCTTTCTCTCTTCCCTGACAGGCTGCTCTCCATCGCCCTTCCTCTCCCTCTCTCTCCTCTCTCTCTCTCTCTCTCTCTCCTCTCTCTCTCTCTCTCTCTCTCTCTCTCTCTCTCTCTCTCTCTCTCTAGGACACACAAAGAGGCACACACAAAGAGGCACACATATTGCACAGAGAAGCCTGACAATATCCAGATAAAGAAACAAAGACATATATTCTCACACCAACACACAAGGTCATTCCTACTATGCCTCCATGTTTCTCTTTTCCACCTTGCTATTTCCCCTATTTCTCTGCTTATACGATCGCGCTACTGTCTCTATTCTTTCCTTCCCTCCCTCCTCTACTTCCAAACCTCCCTCCCTTCCCCTTCCTTTTCCTCTCCCACTTATACACTACCATTCTTTCCTTATTGTTCTCCCGTCTCTTCTCCCACTCCTTCCCATCCTCCTTCCTTTTTTCTCCCACTTTCACTAACATTCCTTCCCTCCCTTCCCTTTTCCCACTTCCTCCCTTCTCTTCCCTTCCTTCTACTCCTCTCCCACCTTTACTAACATTCCCTTCCTCCCTCCCTTCCTTCCTCCTTCCTTTCCTCTCCACTTTCATTAGCTAACATTCCCTTCCTCCCTTCCTTCCCTTTTAAACAACAGTACCTTGCTTTTTTTTTTTATCTTCGTCTTCTAATCACCTACAGTTTCCTCCCAGCAGCCGTTTTCCTTCCCCAAGCACTCCTCTGCATCTCTATATAGGTTCCTGGTACACGTGCATGTGCTCTTCCACACTAACTCTTGCTGGCTGGCTTCATTTTTTTTAGTTATAAGTTCAGTATTTGGTTTTAGTTTTGTCTGTTGAATATCTTGTTAGTTTCGTTTAGTTTTTGTGGCTTCAGTAGTTAATCATATTAGTTACTTCAATATTAAGGTATAGTTTTAGTTTGTTGATTATTTTGTTACTTTTAGTTGCTTTAAATTTATATCAGGCTAGTTAGTTTTAGTTAGTTTAATAATTAGTTAGTTTTAGTTAGTTTAATAATTAGTTAGTTTTAGTTAGTTTCCTTTGGCCAAGGGAGTATACCCCCTCTGATAATTTAATTTCCTCTACTATTAGTCAGAAAAATTCAGAAATGGTCAGTCATTACATACAATATATGCAAGGACTAAAGCATGTGTATTCATATCCTGAAAACCATGTGTATTTCCACATAACTAGTGAAGACCAACGTAAAATTGCTTTCCCATTCGCACTCATAACACAACTTTCACTTACGGTACCTCACACTTGAGCGTTATTCACAAGTATACATGTATTTAATAACACACACACACACACACACACACCACGCATATATTCTTCCTTACTAACATGTGTTCTTGCACTTACCAACACTCACATGCATATATTTACATATGAATCTCTCTCTCTCTCTCTCTCTCTTTCTCTCTCTCTCTCTCTCTCTCTCTCTCTCTCTCTCTCTCTCTCTCTCTCTCTCTCTCAGCCCGGTCGTCAGCTGATTACATTCATTCGCTCGGTTAAATTCGTCCGTCGGGTGAGAAATGTACCGTTAAGGAAATGTCACCTCGAGCTCATCTTCATTTACCATTTTTTTCTCCTCAGGTTGACATGTCAGCACCGGGTTACCTCTTAAATTATTCAAGCGAGTATTACTGAACGAGTCAATGGCGTAATAATTTGATGATGAATACGAGAGGACGGTAGCATCTTGGGGTACTGCTAACCCTAAGACGACGTGGGTTTTCTTGTCTATGTAAATCGTCTGGCATTAATCCAAAAATATAATTTAGTACTACTTTTATGCTGATGTTTATTTGGTTTTGCTGATTACTGGTCAAAGTGTCATATGGTTACACACATAAATATATTAAATATCCGTTTGTATTTTTTATTTCGGAACAAGTTATTTTCTTATTAAGCTTCAACTATGTATCAAATTATTATGAATCTAAGTTTTTTTCTTCTTCAATAATATCATGCTTTTATAAAAAAAATAAAAAAAGAATGAATACAACTCTACCACATAACACATACAAAACCTGCCAGTGCACACGGAGCTTAGCCTGTGTTACAAGTATGTAATCCCTAGTACCAGGTAGTGGGAGGTATAGAGAGTGCAAGTTGGACTCTGGTAGCAGTCTTAATGTTACTCTATATATCACAACACCACTGAGGCCGAGGGTGTGAATGAATCTCGGAGCTCACACCATCAATCATTTAGCGAGGACAGCCTGCCATCCCACCACACCACATATAAAAGTATCGTGTGTGAAGGGGAGGAAAGCATGTTGCAATGGTTGGGAGGGGGAGAAGTGTAGAGTGGAAAAAACTAGAATGTGAACTAGGAGGGAGCATGCAACATTGATTTAGAAAGCAAAAGTGATACACAGAGTAGTCTGAGTTGTTACACGCTGATGTAAAATGCAGGATGAAACTCACTAGTGTTCTGAGCATTCAAGGTCTAAGATCGATTTTCCCCAGGTACGTGTCAAGTGTCATTAGAATGCCACACGTGTCGTGAGTGAGTATCCGCTACACGTGTGCTGGAAATGACAGGCGATGATAAACGGATGCTGGAGGAGGAGGATGTACGAGTAGCTATGAGCAGGGGAGAAAGTGGGTTCGGAGAGGTGAGGTGAGGTGAGGGGGAAGAGGGATTGTAAGGGATAAAGGAAAGGCCGCTCTGATAGGATTATGGTGTTATATTGTAGGTTGGTACAGGGAGTTGTGAGTGGGAACAAGAGGATTTGGGAGATGTGATCCAGGGATAATGATGTGGTGTGTAAGCATGGCTGGAGAAATACATTATGATTTTCCTTTTGCGTATTCATCATCAACCAGTTCTTCCCTCGTTTCTGCTTGTCTCCTTTTATTTATCAACGGCACACAGTTAATTCTTGTCTATCTACAACGAAGTGAAAGAGGGGGGGGGGGGAGATCTTCCTCTCAAATAATGTGACATGTTATTCAAATCACAAAAGTTAAAGAGTCGAAGGGTTGATTTACAGTCACAAGAAACCGACCAACAGCCTCATTCTGTAAAGTGTTGGAACTCGTGTTTGATGAGGAATTCTGAAATGCATACCATGATGATTGCGTCTCAGCCGTCCCTCAAGGCTGACTTTGAATTCTTAACATTAGTGGACTCTGAAGAATATATTTTTTTTGTCTGCTTCCGATACGATGAGTCTCAAAAATCACCACCAAACCAGACCAAGGTTAAGACAGGAGAGACAGTGAATGGATATGTACCCGGAGATGGACCTCGTGCAGCTTCGTATTTGGAAATACAACAACAACAACAACAACATCATTAACATTTAGCTTTGCAACATCGTAATTTATAAATCTACTGAATTACATATAAATACAGACCACAACAGACCTTACGGTCCACACGGGGTGACCTGATTAGAAGGTTACTGGTAGAGAATGAATTACTCCCCAGTGATAGTTTAAGATAAGGATAGCAAAGGATACCAACATGAAACGATAAAATGAAGCATTGGCGAAAGTATGGCAGAAAAATCATGGCCTTGACCTTGAAACATGGAAATTAACATAGACCAGTTTAGAAAGGGTCCGGCATTGTACATCCTACCTATGTTTGTAATATCGTCGAAATCGGACCAGAAGTGAGTCCCACTGTGACCAAAACGCATGTGGAGAAATTGACCTGAAAATTCAGACCCCTTGATTTTCAACCTAATGCTCAAATCGCGAGTTTTAGGAATACGACCATCGCTCAAGTACCACCAGAAGCAGAAATAAACATAGCATGTTACAGAAAAAGTTTGATTAAAATCGAATCTGGAAAACTGAAGTTATAGCAGTTTGAAGATATTTAGTTTTTTGACAATTTTGACCTTGATTTTTTACTTTTGACCTTGAAAAACAATAGATGACCTTTAAATTTTGATGCCTACCTTTGGTGAAAATTTCAGCAAAATCGGACAAGAATTGCGACCTGTAGACCGCGAAGCTACAGACATAGCCACAACTCACAAACACACAAGATCATAGAGCAACATACTTGGCTTTCGCCAAGTAATAACATACAAATCATGTTGCTACACTTTGTTCCCATAAACACTAAGGATGATGATAGAATAAAGAAAATCCGAGATTATAACAGGAAGATCAAACAAATTACATTAGTTTATGGATTAAAAAAAACTAGAAAAATTTAAAAAAAGATAAAAAAGAGAGATGATATACTTAATGATCAAGAGAAGTGAATTATGAAGGATAAAAATCTTAAAGCCAATGAAGTAAATGAGATAACCTGATTTGTGAGGGTGACAGGGTGACACTGCCCGAGAGAGAGAGAGAGAGAGAGAGAGAGAGAGAGAGAGAGAGAGAGAGAGAGAGAGAGAGATAGAGAGAGGGAGGAGAGAGAGAGAGAGAGCGTATTTCTCAAGCCTCGCCTTCACTGATAGGACATTTCTTCTTAAGATAATTTTCTTCGGCTTCAGTTCCTCTTCCTCCATTTTTCCTTCCTGGACATTTACTGGGTTCATCATCTTAGTGGTGATGGTATGGTTTATCGTTCACATTGTTTCTCGTTACTCATCTTTCATTATTTTTGTCATTTTCTATCTTACCGTAAACTGCCTTCCTCGTCATTGACTTCTTTGTCACGCTTGAGAACACACTCATTCCTACCACCACCACCATCCTCTCCTTCCCTTCCCTTCCCTTCCCCAGTCACTAGCCGGGGAAAAAGACACTAGCGCCCCTGAGCACAGACACACACAGACACACACACACACACACACACACACACCTGTCGCTACGTACTCAAAAATTGGGGATAATTGGAGTTACATTTTGTACCAGCTCTTGTGTTTCTCTCTCTCTTCTCCTCCCTCTCCCTCCCTCTCTCTCTCTCTCTCTCTCTCTCTCTCTCTCTCTCTCTCTCTCTCTCTCTCTCTCTCTCTGATGCTTCCCTCATTAATTTTTTCTCTCCTTGCATTTCTTTCTACAGTGGTTGTCCCAGTATCCGTCTCCGTATGTCTCAATCTGTCTTTGTTTCTCCATCTGTCAGCTTCTTTCTCTTTATCTCATTTCACTCTATATCCCACCTGTTGTTTCTTCAGTTTCATCTCTATATTCCCTTCTTTAAATATATCTAAATTCGTTCGTCCTTTTCATTTCTCATCTCACATTTCTATCATTTGGATTATATAAACAGCTATACTTTAATTAACTTTTTTCGCTCCATTTTGATATGCATAACTAATGTCTATCTCCCAATATACATCTCTCCCTCTCCACCTCTTGTTCTATATATTTATCCTCCATCGTTATTCTCCTTCTCTTTTCTCTCACGCATGTGTTTGGATTCGTCCCTTATTATTATTACACTTCTCGTTCTCCTTCCTCTTGCCCAACGCTTTCTTTTTCTCACCTCTTCGTTTTTTTTTTCAACTTGACAGAACTCCTACAATATAAATACATACCTGCCATCAGCCCCCGTCTCCTTATTCCTTCCCTTCTTTCTTTTCCCTTCACTTTACTCTTTCTTTTCTCTTCTCCATACAGTCCCTCACCAATTATTTTCTTCTCGTTTTAGGTTTTCTCTTCTATATTCTTCGCCCTTTACTCATTTGCTTTATTCTGCTTTCACACATCATTCATGCATTCTTTTCCCATCCAAACTGCTTTTCGTTCATATTCCGTTCTCCATGTCACTCTTTCTCATTCACATTCTCCTCTTCCTCCTCACTCTCCTAATCTCCTCCCAAATTCCATCTCCCGTTCTTCCACTCCACCCCCTCCACATTCCCACCTTCATTTCTCTCCTCATCTCCCAAACTCCATCTTCCTCATTTCGATCCTCTCCTCCACTCCTCTCACATTCCATCTCTAATATTCTCCTCATCTCTATCCTCTCTTCTACTCCTCTCACAGTCCATCTCCATTACTCTCCTAGTCACACACACCCTCAATCTTCCTCAATCTCCTCTGCACACCCTTCTCTCTCTCTATCTCATTCCACCCTGCCTCCCTTGCCTCTCACACTCCATCTGCTTCCAACCTCCTTATCACTCACGTTCCTTCCTTCCCACCACACGCCTCCACTTCCTCCTTCCCCTCACCAAGGCCATCCCGTCCTAACGCTGTTAAATGTTCCAAAGTGATCCAAAGCAAGAATCCTTTGAAGAGTAAGTGAAATGGATTCCTTTCCAGAGGAGCCGCAGCAGACACCTCGCCAAAACAGGAAACACCATTTCCACCGCGGGTCGTGAGAGAAAGACGAAGGAAAGGACGCATGGAGGGAATAAGTAAAGGATGGAGGGAATAAGTAAAGGATTGAGGGAATAAGTAAAGGATGGAGGGAATAAGTAAAGGATGGAGGGAATAAGTAAAGGATGGAGGGAATAAGTAAAGGATGGAGGGAATAAGTAAAGGATGGAGGGAATAAGTAAAGGATGGAGGGAATAAGTAAAGGATTGAGGGAAGGAGGGAAGGAAAAGGACAGGTAAAGAATTGAGGGAAGCTTGGAGGAAAGGGTTTGAGGGAGGGAAGGAGGTAGTCAGGGATGGACGAAAAAATGGATGGATGGGGGAGGTCCCTGATTGCTGGCATTCATACTAATAATCTTTATCATAGTTTTCCTTTTCTTCCTTTTCCCATTCAGTCTCCACACTCACCATCTTCCTGCACAACCTCCAGCGAGATAAAAATGTCAACAACAAAAAATAATCCACCTCTCTGGTCGTTTGTCCCACTGTTTTCTCTCCCTCTCAACATTCGTCCCACTCACTCTTATTTTTTGTTCCCCTCTCTCTTTCTCTCATTTTTTCCCCACTCTATCCAACCCCCATCCCTCTCTGTCTCCCCGTCAGCTTCCTCCTCCTCCTCCTTCTCCTCCTCCTCCTCCTCCTCCTCCTCCTCCTCCTAGCTAATGACCCGACACGTATCTTAATGTTCCTACTTTTTCGTCCTCTCCCTCAGCTTACTTTTTCCTATCATAGATACTTTTCTTCAGGCCATTTGTTTCACGGGTTTATTGTCAGATGTATCATGGCTCTTAGCTCGTTCTGCTCGAAAACATATCCATTCACCCGGTCCCATCTATTTCATTTCTTTTAGCAGTACATACGTGTCCACAAGATACAAGAGAAATGGTCGATAACGTAACGAGTTAGGCAGGGGGCGCCACTGTCTATTCGTAAAGTGTTCAAAAATAGCTTAGAGGAAGTTTTCAAGAGGATGATTATATGGAATGAGAGCGGGCCGTATTCAAAGCAACAGGAGAATAGTCACAACCACAGCCAAGTGAATGAAATGGTATTGTTCTGCTCAGTGATTCAGGAGATGATAAGTGTTACAGAAATTGCATAGAAATAGACTGTAGGCGGATTAGAAGTTCATCATGAAGTCCTTCAATGAGTCTTCAAATCCAAGATAGAAACAAGACATTAATAAAAACAGAAGGTTGTTGAATAAATACATGCATAGGACAAGCGGATATTTCTGGTCGAGAACATATGAAAATGAAACAAAACAAAATTAAGTAAAAATTGTTTTGAGGTGGACTATATTTTAATAAACAAAGGACTATCGTGAGACATACTTTGTTTCTCTGATTAATAATAAAGGCGTGCAATCAGTGTATAAGCATGAACACTAACAATTAAGGAAATGTCTGAGCTCACCGAGAATAATGGGGAGAACAGTGCTGCTGGGTACAACACGAAGAGATAAACGAGCTTCGAACATTCTCACTTGCAAAGGAAAGTCTTTACATTTCCTGTGCCTACCAAGTGACGCGTTCTCTGACTACCACGAAAAGATGATCACAACAGAAAGTGAATATGTGGGTGTATGAATAGGATAAACCATACGCGATTACAGAGACAGGTGGAAAATGAAACAACGACCAGAAGGGAGAAAACTAGAGAGAAAAGCTGTGTAAGGTAACGAGGATTGGGACGAGAGAAAGAGGGAGGGTGCGTCTGAATGCCAGGCTAAAGAAAGAGCATAACGAGGAAGGGGAGGCAAATGAGAAACAGAAAGAGATAAATCGTGAACACAGTTGTGAAGGAAGGAAAGGATTACTATAACGGAAGGTGGACATTAAGCAACTGCAGGGAACGAGAGAAAAAACAAATACTAAAAATAAAGGAAAGGAAATAATTAAGCAGGAAGAAGCTTCACTTTCAAAATGAATTACGACGAACAGCGAAATACAGTCACGACCAATCACATCTTTAGCTCCTCGTGCTCTTAATTATGAGCAGCAAATAATTAAGTCCTATATATTTGTGTCGAGTTGGTGTATATGCATTATTATTATATACCCTTCATTATATCCATCATTGCATATCCTTTGCATATTATTGCATATCCTTTAATTTATGCTTCAATGAATATCAAACCTTTCCTTTTGCACTTCACTATGTACTCATGCCTTCATTGTATATGTGTATGTGTGAGCTATTCTTTCCTCACTTTGCTCAACACTTAAAACTTATAAAATGTATATGGATGAGAGGAGATAATAAAACAACGCAAAGTAGAGGAAGAAAGGGAGGGAGGGAAGAGGATCCTGTAAAGTAAACACGAGGAGAAAATATGAGGACCCAAGATAAAGAATGATGAAATACGAACATTCTTGGGGGATAAAGAAGTAACGCAGAGGGTGTTAGAGAGAGAGAGAGAGAGAGAGAGGAGAGAGAGAGAGAGAGAGAGAGAGAGAGAGAGAGAGAGAGAGAGAGAGAGAGAGAGAGAGAGAGAGAGAGAGGAGAGGGGCAGACATAGGAAGAGTGTTAGAGAGAGAGAGAGGAGAGGGGCAGACATAGGAACAGTGTTAGAGAGAGAGAGAGAGGAGAGGGGCAGACATGGGAAGAGTGTTAGAGAGAGAGAGAGAGGAGAGGGGCAGACATAGGAAGAGTGACATGTTAGCTGAGGCAGAAGGCTTGTGTGGAGCAGCTGAGCAGTGTTGTCTCAGCAGGGGTGGCGTGCAAGTATGGAGACGAGGGATATGAGGATTTATAAAAATGAAGTAAAGGAGGAGGAAAAAGAAGAGGGAGACTGCAGGAAGGATGATGACGAGTGATAGATGAGGATGTAATAGATAGTGATAAGGAGTGATAGATAGAATGATGTAATTCAACCCCCCTCTCCCTCCCCCACCCCCCCACCTCCTTTATCTCTCTCTCTCTCTCTCCTTCCCCCCCATTCAACCCCCCTCTCCCTCCCCCCACCCCCACCTCCTTTATCTCTCTCTCTCTCTCTCTCTCTCATATGAAAGGAATAGCAGCTACGACATGTATTAGCCAGCCAAGGTTGGTGGAATACGTCTGTACTTTGCCACCCCCTGAATATCATAAACCACATTCCCGGCCTGACAACGTGATATTGTATAAGGTAAGTGGAGAATTATTACTGTGCACTGAAGGAAACCCGAGCCTTGATATTACATGTCTGGGAAAGTGTGTATACTATTGTCTTGTCTCATTCTTCCCACGCTGACTACTAGGACTACTGTTATGCTGACTACTAGGACTACTGTTACGATTACTACTACTACTACTATTGCCTTGCTGTCTCATTCTTCCCACGCTGACTATACTCTTATTGTTGACTACTAGGACTACTATTACTACTACTTCTACTATTACTACTATTGTCTTGCACTTTACTTCTTCCAACGGTGACAATACACTTATTGTTGACTACTACTGTAGGACTACTGTTACGCTGACTACTACTACTACTACTACTACTGCTACTACTACAAAGACGACGACGAAACAGAACCGGACGAATACAATTACTGTATAATTATCTGCATCAATTGATATATTTTATTATATTTATTATATATCATAAACATTGTTATTGTTATTATTATTATTATTATCATTATTATTATTTCCAACATTCTTACCATAACAACTAATATAACTACTTTAACGAAAACAGCAACAACAACAACAACAACAACAACAACAACCACAACAACGATATCAAATAATAGTGAAAAAAACAACAAATCAAAAGTTGAACAAAGGATTATAACTCGGGAGAAAAAGTGGCAAAAATAAACCCCCAAATCCAGCACTGTACAAAAGCCATCCAGAGCCACACACACACACACACTCACACACACACACACACACACACACACACACACACACACACACACACACACACACACACACACACAGATGCGCTAATCCTATGTCCAGAAATAAAGATTGGGTCTCTTCCGTTTTGGTCTGCACACCACCACCATAAACCGGTATACATACTTACATACATATAGTAATTATAAATATGTATGCATGTATGTATGTATGTATATAATAAGGTAAGAAGAAAAGGGATAAGGTAGGAAAAATATTGCGTGCCCAGCTTAATAATCCACTGGGTGTGTGTGTATGTTTTTTTCTGGGTCTATTGACATATAATCTGGCTCTGTATGTATAATAATTACCCGAGCTAATAATACAATGCTTGTGGGGAGGGGAGCCACAACACCGCCTCGCCTCACCTCACCTCGCCTCCCCTCACCTCGCCTCGCTCCTGCAGTCTGTATTATTTTGAGTTTTATTTTTAGGAGAGCATTTCACACAGACTGGACCATAGCCTGCCTACCCCCGCTGACCACGACCAGTTGGACCACATTACACGAATAAAATACGACGGAACAGGCGGTGGTATACACGGTCATGTAAATATATATGAGGAAAAATGGTTGCCAGCAGCGTAAAATTGTGAGGGTTGACTGCTTTCCCTGAGTGAAATGTATCCTATGTATTCCAATGTATAATAAATACACGCCTTTAGTCTGTTGTTATTCTCAAGTTAGTTTACAATCTAATCAGTATATAAATTCTAACGCACTATCTATATACTATTTATTGAAACATTAAATTCGATAATAATTATGCTTTTGTAGAGGTTAGTAATTACATAGAAGGTAATTGAAGCGTGAATATAATGAAAATTAACCAAAGTATCATTATAATACTTATAAACGAAAAAGATACTTCCGATTCCTCCAAACTGTGTCACGAAACAGACTCCCATCGCATTGTACGGTATGTTCTGTATTGTGGAGGAGTGTGGTGGACTCAGTAGCCTCCACTTGGCCACCATCACCGGCCTCTGAACCGTGTGCCGAGCTGCTGGGCGGCTGAGAAACTGCAAATGAACGTTAGCCTAATCTCTTGTGTTGGGAGGGAAAAAAATCCATATATTGGCTCACTCATTTCGACTCCATTAACAGTTTTTGTTCTCAAGTGATGAAGGAGGAAGACGCTGCACCTTGACGTACGGTACAGTAGCAGCCTTGGTTGGTTGCTGGGTTAGGTGTAGTCACAGTACAAACTATAATATTTATGTATCCAGTATACTTGGTTGATTTTATATATATATATTACTCGATATGTATGACATCTTAACGGTCCACGTGATGTAGTCAGAAAATTGGAGGTTAGTGAGTCCTTCAAACAATGCCATGAAACACAACCCATACTGAAGGAGCCTGTTTCGTGGCATATCTAGGAGGTGGGGGGAGGGGGGGGAGCATTGGTGGAGTTTGGGGGACAGGGTTCCTGGTGGAAGGGTGGGGTGGGGTGGGGGTAGGCATAGATGGGGCCCGTGGGAGAGGGATCCTGGTGGTAGAGTGGGGTTGGGTTGGGGCTGGTATTGTGGGGGGAGGGGTACCTGTTGGAGGCAAGTGATGCTGAGGGGGGGAGGGGGTACAGTCACCAACAAAAAATCTATCTCACTCGCCATTCTATAAAATCTAAATAATATAAAAGATGTCGCTGAGGAAAACCAGTGTATATACTTGTATTATATTGTATCCATATTTATAAACCTCATCAGACTGTCCTAAATTCAGCATACACGATGAGTCTAATTTTGTGATACGGTAGCGAGGAGGAGGAGGAGGAGGAGGAGGAGGAGGAGGAGGAGGAGGAGGAGGTGGAGGAGGAGGTGGAGGTGGAGGTGGAGGAGGAGGAAGAGGTGGAGGGAGGAAATGTTTGGGCCAGGCTGTAGCACTACTCCAGAAGCAGCCATGCAATTTTCTGGTAATCGTCAGGGGGCGCGTTTAGGTGCCCTATTCTCTTATCTTTATCGCGTTTCATAGCTCTTTATCGATATTTGCCACTCCCTTTTATCTTAGTCTTAGTGAATATCAGTTTCTCGTTACTCAAATTAGCACCGACAAATATAGCAACTCCACCGTGATTTTATGGAGAAATATATATGCAAAATTTTATTTCACATAAGAGAAATAATTTTATGAATGCTAATAAAAATATTGATACATTTATGCACTGTTTCCGTACATGAATCTTCAATTTACGAACATCGCTCCTTTATAATAGTGATTGATTGATCTATTGTTATTAGGCGCCGCAACAGCGAGGTCATATAGCGCCAGAAAAAGGTGAGAGAGGTGAAACAACAAGCAGGAAGGATATAGAATAGAGGGACAGTTGAAGAACTAAAATCTAGTGGCTGGGGCCGAAAGGGCGCCAAAACCCTTAAAGTATTGTCCACATCACTAATGCAGTCAATACCTCACTACGGGGTTTATAATAGTGAGATAACATTGAAGCCAAAACATGAAGAAGCTCTCTGGACTCAAACGTTTGAGAAAAGACTTGAGTAGTAAGAAGGTAATGTGGAGTGAAGGCAACTCTACTTACTATATACGTACTGAGAACAAAAGTAAGAGAAATGTTTTACCTATAGGATGGTTAGACATTCCCTGCCTTTGTCTTTGTCCATAAATATGCAAATGGTAAACGAAAACACAAACACACACACACACACACACAGAGTATGATCAATATATCAACTTTGCTTTGTTTTGGGGGACATATAATCTTATTAAGGACCGAGAAAGCGATGTTCATAAATGAATTACAGATACGACACAGAGTACTATACTATATCATGTGCTATATAAACCGAGAAAATAAATGTGAGGAAACTAAAGAACGATTCCTGAATGTTTCTGGGACGGCAAAAACTAAAGGTGATGGATGCAGAGAAGACTTCAATATATGACACAACAGAAAAATAATCTTGTTTTTTTGCACCCAGTGAAGACGTTTTAATTAAAGAGGGAACAATATCCGAGACATCCACACAAAGGTGAAAAGAACGAGCTGAAGGTGAAAAGGTCAAGAAGCCAGGAAAAGGTGAGGAATATTGCTACCGTATCAGAGAAAAGAAAGACCCATTTAACTCAGATAGAGCAAGGGATAGATACATATACAAGTACAGTATAGAGAGAGAAATGGATAGATAAAGATGGATCGTAGGTAGATAAATAGATGGACAAATAGATATATAAATAAATAGATAGATAAGTAGATAGATAGATACAAATGTAGATTGATAAAGAGTTAGAGAATAAGGGTTCACATTTCCTACGACATGTTAAATATAAACAGATAAAGCTCTTTTTTGGTAATTCTTCTCATCACAGGTGGCCAAGGAGGAGCATTTCGTAGAAGGATATATTCTCGGAAAGCTTGTATTCCCTGCACAAATGTTGAACACTGGTGCATTATTCTCTGTTGACTACCAGAATATATTAAAAGTAATCCTGGCCTCCACTTATAACTCATTTCAAGTTAGTATACTCCATAAACAACACGCTACGTCTGAGATAATACGGAGTTAAAGATATAATATGAAGTTAAAGTTGAAGTTAATATGAAGTTAAAGTTGAAGTGAATATGAAGTTAAAGGCATATTTTTTTTTTTTTTTTGGTGAATTTGGGTGATCTCTGGTTCCTCCAAACTATGCCACGAAACAGATCCCTACCAGTACAACTATGGGCGTCTGTATTCTATTATAGTTAGGAGGAATCAATAGCCTTTGAATTCACCAACAAAAGAATATCCCCTTAACATGGTAATAATAAGGAGACAGGCAAATAAGAGGGGGATGATAAAGTCGTGAAATGTCAGAAGATTGTAAAAAAATAGTATATAGATAAAATGTCAGACGTCAGAAGAAAGAACAAAGAGTAACAGAGGGCAAAGAACAGAGGCCAGGGGATGCAAAGCCGATGTTGGGTGAATCCTGCATGTGTGATTTGAGATCGAGTCAGTCCAGCTAGCGTGTCACACAAAAAACATTTTCCTCGCTGAATCTACAAAAACATTTTTTCTCACTCCTCTTATATGCAAACTAAAATATTATTCTTTAGTCCTCTATGCTCACTCTTCTATACAAACTGAAATATTTTCCTCACTGATCTATGCAAACCTAAACTATTTTCCTCACTCCTCTATGCAACCTAAAATATTATGCAATAAAAAAAATTCACCGTCTCTCAACCTGCTCTTAGTAATGGTTAGAATTATAAGCGGCGCATATTTGACCGGTAAAAGGATGACGAGAGGACAGAGGATGGAGGAAATAGGTGCTAGAGTGCTTGACCTCTTAACCAGTGGAAGGAAGGTACGTGATAATTATGAGAATGGAGGGGGATGGCTGCATGAGAGACACCAAGCCAGCTCAGGTTATAATATGTTATGTCAGGAAGGGTGAGTAATTTGAGAGAGTTTGTGTGTGCGTGGGTGACAGAATCCAGGTCGGGTTTAGTTTGGTCATGGCAGGATGGGTCAGTGACATGAGAGAGTGCGCAGGGTGGGGTGTGGGAAAGAGAATCCAGGTCAGGTCATGTCAGGTCGGGCCCGGAAAGTGTTGGGTCACGAGGGCAACTGGGACAAAACAGTGGCAGCAAGATGAGTTGCTCTCGTAAATTACACGCCGTTCGGGAGACGGAGGATATTGTGTACGTGCCACTCGTGTGTGTGTGTGTGTGTATGTGTGTGTGTGTGTGTGTGTGTGTGTGTGTGTATGTGTGTGTGTGTATGTGTGTGTGTGTGTGTGTGTGTGCGTGTGCGTGTGTGTGTGTGTGTGTGTGTGGAAAAGGGGTTAGGGCCTGTATTAAAATTTATTTCTGAGTGTGCCTCTGTGTATGTGTGTGTGTGTGTGTGTGTGTATGTGTGTAAAAGGGGTTAGGGCCTGTATTAAAATTTATTTCTGAGTGTGTGAGTGTGTGTGTGAAAGGGGTCAAGGCCTGTACATATTTCAGTGTGTGTGTGTGTGTGTGTGTGTGTGTGTGTGTGTGTGTATGTATTTATGTATGTATGTGTGTGTGTGTGTGTGTGTGTGTGTGTGTGTGTGTGTGTGTGTGTGTAGCTTTAAGCATATCTCTGCTCCTATGCGGATTTGGGTCGCTGAAATTAGCAGATTTAATCATCGCCCTTCACATTTCATCCGAGACAGTGATAGGGTCGCTAATTCAGGGAAACAATTAGGACAACAAGTGATCACAATCATTTCCAAGACAAGTTGAGAATTGGCTGCCCCACAAATTGCCAACTTTACAGAAACACTTGGATAAAAAAAAAAAAAAAAAGAATGAATGAAAGAATGAATGAAAAATAAAAGAAAGAATGAAAGAATGAATGAAAAATAAAAGAATGAATGAAAAAAATGAAAGAATGAAAGAAAGAAAGTATTAAATAAAGGAAAAAAAGAAAGAAAGAATGGCTGTCGAGTGTAATAAACGGTGCAGAGACCCCCAGCGGCGGATATTGGAAGTTCATCTTGACATACACAAAGGAACTGTGAAGTGAAAATGGACAGTAAATAAATAGTATATAGGTTAGTGGTGGTTTACTGCTCAATTAAGATAGATTATAATTATTGTGTATTTAGTAATATAATTAAAAGCCAGTTTCAGTTAAAAGTTATAATAGGAAACAGTAAGTAGGAAATATAGCAAAAGAAGGATAATTATAAGAGAATTAGATAATGATAAATAATACAGAGTAGGAAATAGAAAAAGAAGGATAATTATAATAAGAAAATTAGATGATAATAAAACACAGTTAAATATTAAGTGGAACAAAATGAGATGAAAAGAAATGACAACCCACTGATAATTCCGTGCACCATCCTCCTCCTCCTCCTCCTCCTCCTCCTCCTCCTCCTCCTCTTCATTATCATTAATTAACACAGTCATTAGTGAACGTCAGACACAGCAATGATACAAATCCGGGAAAATTACAGACTATAAACAGAAATGAAACAAATCTGGGAAAATTAACACTAAGCAGAAATTAAATAAATCCGGGAAAATTATTCAGTAGTATGATTCTAGACGGGAAGAAAATATAACACATCCAAAGGCTATATATATACACACACACACACACACACACACACACACACACACACACACACACACACACACACACACACACGTAACAGTTGGTTGTGGGTCTGAAGCTGCTTTACGTAAAATAATGTAAACATGAACGAGGTGCATGTATGTACTGTGTTGGCCCAGCTATTGTTGTTCTGTAACTCTCTCTAGTGTAAAAAGGAGTGTGAAGCTGTATGTATGCATTGTATTGTACCTTAATTTTGCAAACTTACTAATTGTTATTAACTGAAAACAACAGTGGTCTTTCAACAACAAATATAGTAAGGGATATACTATGAAGCAAGAAACATTAATATATATATATATATATATATATACACACATGCTGCTGTTTCTTAATACACACACCACATACACATGATTTTAACACTGAGAAAGTATTGTCAAACGAAGAATGTGGTTAGTGTTCACCTTTTACCGAATAATATGCAAATGCGACAGCCAATAGCAAGTTATCCATTAAGTTAATCGGGATTATGGTACTTAAAGTTATTTATGTACTGCAGGTGGATGGTTCAGTGAATAATAGATTATGAATATATACATGTTTCTGGTACGGTGGAGACGTGTGTTCTATTTAAAGACACTGTGATGTAGTCAGAAAATTGGAGGTAAATGAGTCTTTTAAACATTGCCACGAAACACCACCTATATGGAAGGAGCTTGTTTCGTGGCATGATCTAGAGGAATCAGAAGCCTCCAATTTTCATACACGAGTACAGGGTCCTTAATTAAGGGGGAAGTTTTGTGTTGGTAAATTTGGGGACACTGAATCCTCCAAACTATTCCCACCAACAGAACACACCATCATTTTTGCTCATCTGGTCGTGTTTCCTAGCATACTTTGGAGGAATCAAGTCACTCTACTATACCAAAAAAAAGAATTACCACCTTAAACAACTCTTGCCAATAACAATGCTCGTAAAAGTGTGAAACTATTCGAACGTGTGTCATTTTAAAAGTCAGATAAAGTCATGATTTACAGTATATGAAATGTCTATATATATAATGTGTCATGCACTACCACTTATATTGTAATGGGATAGTACATTTGGAGTAAATCTGAAGTAAACTATTCCTCCAAACTATTTCAAGCAACAGACCACCATTTAGTTCGTTCATGTAGTCCTGTTTCCTGGCATACTTTGGAGGAATCAAGGCACTCTGATATACCAAAGGTTTATTACACCTTAATTGGTAGTAGGCTTAGATTGTGCTAAAAAAAGTATACATGGCAAATCAGAAAATGAGGTCAAATGCAATTGACACGAGAGGTCAACAATTTACGAAACACATTGCTGAACCAGAGTGCAGCCTTATAATCCCTTAATAAAAAAAATATCCACTGGCACTGCGGTAAAAACTTTGCCTTAATCCTTCTTTGGAACAGTTCCTTCCCCCTTCAAGACCCAGTGCCAAATCAGCCAGTGTTCCTCCCCCGTCAACACTTTCTTCTTTGGCGCTGTTCCAGTCCAGTCCACTACTTCCTTCCCTCAGCCAACCAGTCACCCGTTCTCTCAGTCGACAATTCTGATCCTTACATTTTTTTTTTCACTATCACTATACCCATGCAGCCACTTCACTCACTCCCTTATCCAACCTGACACTCCCTTCACACATCCAGTAATCTCATGTCATCTGCTTTATTTCCCGTCTAATCATCAATCTCTTCCTCACCAAAAAAGTCACCGATTCTTCTCTCTCTGTTTTCCTATCTCGTTCCTATTATATACTACGTGGTTTATACATCTCTCTATTATCTGTTGCTCTATACACACCCTCCTTAAATACCTTTCCCTTTACCTTTCTCATTTACCCTGTTGTTCTTTCTCTTTCCATCCTTTGCCCACCCCACATTCGCAGTTTCTTCCACCTCTCTCGTTCCCTTCCCCCCTCCTCTCCCAATCCTCTTCACGTTTCCCTCGCCTTCGTACCCACCCATCCCTTGTTGAGCTGTTATTGGCATCTGACTGCACCTGTTTATGTCCCACGCCAACCTAAATGAAATTCCTCAGCCCCTGGAATGATTCTGTTGCCACCAAGCAGGGCGTTTTTCCCGTCCTCTTCCTCCAGAAATCTCTCTCACCCAGAGTTTATGAATTCTTCTTAGCGAGTTGTGTTCTTGTGTCCCCTGGCTGCCCCTCTTGCACCACCACAGGAACTGGCAGTAGTTTTCTCTCACCATTTCTGGCTGACTTTCCCCTACCTGAAAAGCTAAAAGTCATATTTCACCTCTACGTTACACTAACATTTCTCCTGTTTCCTACAAATATACTCTAGACAATCATGTTTTTTATATGATTTCATAGGCTGGTTTCTTATGTATCCCTGTTATATAGTACAGCTGCATTTGAATTTTCGTTCTGAAAAATATTGCAAAATATCAAGAAATGTGGAAAGACCAGAAGAATTGTGGAAATTATGGGAATTATTGTTCATACTTCTTACGTAAGAGCAAGATATAACAATATTTTCCACACACACACACACACACACACAGACTCATACATTTCGCACCCAACACTTCCACATCTTACTCACTGTGGCAATCTGACAAGCAGCCTGCACCTTTGTGGAAAAATTTCGTGGCAGTGAGGAATGTTGGATATTTATCAAGCGACAAACTACATGTTTTCATTACAAAATACACACATAATATTATAAAACAAATAAGCAATGACTGAGTGTCAAAAATGTCAAATAACATATGCATGTACCAGTGTTATATTATATAGTAAATATAAAGTGTGGACAAAGTCATGCAGACGTATCAATTAGTCTATGAGCAAAAATAATTTTATCGTAAAACAATTACATTTTCATGATATATACATAGTATATCCTTGCAGCAGTTTCTAACCTACGAAAATTATACCCTTTCTCTGATTTTCACATCAGTTCTTATTTTCCATTTTATTTTTTACCTTTACTACACTATAAATAACTCTTTTCACGGCTATACATGACAACATATTAAATATCAAAATGTCTCGTTAAAACTTTAAATCGGTGAAGCCCTTATTTTGTGTATAAACATTATCCTGAAAGGTTGTCATCCACCTTGTGACCTTCACCTCCCACCGTACCCAGAACCAAGTGATAATAATTTAATACCTCTGTTCCCTAGGAAGTGGTTTCTGACTCTCGGTAAATAATCTAGAAAGCAACTGCACAACACATAACTTTGACATTGGAGACGTGTATTTATTTGACATTGGGGACGTGAATTTATTTAACATTAAAGACGTGTTTATAATTATTTGACATTGGAGACGTGTATATAATTATTTGACATTGGAGACGTGTATTTATTTGACTTTGAAGACGTGAATTTATTTAACATTGAAGACGTGTATATAATTATTTGACATTGGAGACGTGTATATAATTATTTGACATTGGAGACGTGTATATATTTGACATTGGAGACGTGTATTTATTTGACATTGGAGACGTGTATTTATTTGACATTGAAGACGTGTATTTATTTAACATTGAAGACGTGTATTTATGAGACAATAATAAAAAAAAACCGCTAATAATAAAAGTGAGGATAAACTATTAATCTCTCCCCCCTTTTCCATCCTTAACTTTTCCTCACTCCTCCTGATTCACTTCATTACCCGTCTCTCCTCAACACGCAGCTGTCCATGTCGTTCTCGTCCTCCTTCCCACCTCTTCTTTCCTCTCCCTTCACCATTTTATTATCATTTTTTCGTTATCTTTCTTTTTCCAGGCGTTATCTATTTTTCTATAATATTCTCCAGCATTCAATTTTTTTGTTCTTTTGTATTACATTCATTCCTTTGTCTCATCCTATAGTCTTCTTAAATTTTCCTTGGTAAATTAAAATATTCTCCACTATTTATTCTCCTTCAGTATCATATTTCTCTGTTTTATCTTTTCATCTTTTCTCTCGTAAATTAAAATATTCTCCACCATTCATCCTTTTTCTGCATCACATTCCTCTGTCTCATCCTATAGTCTTCTTAAATTTTCCTTCGTAAATTAAAATATTCTCCACTATTCATTCTTCTTCAATATCAAATTTCTCTAGTTTCATCTTCTCTGTTTCATCTTCTCTCGTCTTCTCATCCCTTTCTTTGGTTTACAGTTCACAGAGGCGACGACCAAATACATAATGAACGAATCTTGTATCCTAAATGTATCTTGTCCCCATCAGCCTCCGTTCTTCGTGACTTCTCTCAATCTTTCCTTCCCTTCGTTAATTTCCGCACCTTCATCTTACACAATAACTTTGCTATAATTTTTTTTGTGTGTGTGTCCTAATAAGCTCCATCCTTTATCACCTTCCTCAGTCTCTCCTTCATTATATTCTTAAGCCTGTGTGTGTGTGTGTGTTTTCTCGCCATATCCTTCTATTATAAAATTCAACCCTCTTCAATCATAATTATTAGCTTTTTCTCATGATCATCCTAATATTGTTCCTTCTTTAATCTCTTTTCATAATAGTGATTTTTCATAATCGTTCTTTCTTCCAATATTTTATATTTTCCCTTTTTTCCTTAATCTTATTTTATCAACCTAAATTCCTATTTCTAGTTTTTTTTTCACCTCCATATACTGTACCATTGTGTTTATTCTTAAATCCTCAACTTCCTTCCTTTTATTATATAAATTTCTCTGCTACAATGATCAATAATATATGGGTGATAATTATACTTTGCCATATAACTACCGGAGACAAGAAAATACATACATACATACATACATAAATAGAGACAGACATGTAAAATTCACTGACTGACTGACTGACTGACTGGCTGACCTATTTCCATATTGACTATCTAAATACAACTTTTGCTTCTGTACTTGAATATGCACCAAGTAATGTTCTGTGGGGATGAAAATGTGACGCTTGAAATATCAGCTGAAGTAAATGGACGGACATATACGTGATTAACATAATTATCCTTTATTCCCCTCCGCGTCGTGAAAGGTAATTATATTATTATGTGGGAAACGGGAACGCAAAAATATACTAAAAGCATATACGGTACTGTACGTAAGGGGAACACAGACATAATTTGTGAATGAACTCTTTACCTCATGATAGAATAATGATGAAAATTAAAGGGTAAGGGGTGAGAATAGGTAAGGAAGGGTAAGGGGTGAGAATAGGTAAGGAAGGGAAAGGGGTGAGAATAGGTAAGGAAGGGTAAGGGGTGAGAATAGGCAAAGAAGGGTAAGGGGTGAAAATAGGTAAGGAAGGTAAGGTAAAGTACACGGTGTTGTTTCCCTCGCCTCCTCAACACATCTCACGAGTTTTTATATCTTATTTTGTTTTCTCTTTTCCTTCGCCTCTTCGTTATACACTCAGGCGCTTCTCCTCTTCCTCTTCTTCTGTTTCTTCTTCCTCCTGCTCTTCCTCCTCCTCCTCCTTTTCCCTAACTCCATTATCATTGTATCCCTCTCATCACCATTCTTATTCTTTCCTCCCATTTCCACTGACTACCACACCACTGCCACTTCCTCGTTATCCCTCTTATCCTTGCTGTCTCTGCCGCTACAAATTTACATATAAAAGGTTTACATACAAGCTAATCAAGCAAGTGATGATTTACTGACAATATAGAAAGTAGAAATGGAGAAATTCAAATCCTTCCTTCCTTCCTCCTCCGTCCACTTTTACATATGTGCAAGTTTGCAGACTCAAATATATGCACTGCAATCAAAGTTCCTTCTAATTTACTTCACAAAGCCCCAACAATTCTTGCATATCCTATACTCGTAAATTGGAGGAGTGTTATTGTCTTTGTGTTATATTTAGGACAGAAATCAGACCATTACAGTGACAACAATCCTGAGAGATGGACGATAATCTCTTTCAAGGAACGAGACGGAAGATCTACCGTAGTTGTGTTTTAGTATAGCTCTGTGGTTGTGTCTGGCGGTAGTAGTGTGGTGGTAAAAAAGAAAAAAAATATATATATAAGAGATATATATAAAAAAAAAGCATAACCATGGAGAAAATGGATCTACTATAAAGATGTTGACACCCATCTTTGTACAAAAACTGCCTTAAATTCAATTATCTGCCGACGGTATTAGGATAGTTACTTGATCAAACACCTATATAATGTAGAGAACATTTTCCTTAAGAAAATTTCTTAATATAGATGAACCTGAAATAATCCAGAAATTTGTCAAGCTACATGGTGTCCTTTCACATTGATAAGTTGAAAAGTAATTTGTAATCAGTCTTTATAATATATATGGATGTTTTACAAAATGTTCTCTCAATAAAGTCTGACCTATAAGCGGCCTCATATCGCATGGCAAAGACACTGGTAGCAATTATTGTGACCTAGAGTATCTGTATTCATTTTTGTCTATCAAAGCTCATAGCTAACAGCTCTATGCTAATTGGTCTGACATTTAATCCTGTTTCCCAACTGGACACGCGCTTTTTTCGCGAAAAGTTTACCATGTCAAAAGTCTGTAGCATCATCAGGATTATAAATAGTACGTACTGTACCTATAAATACAAACGTATGAAATAAATAGTTATGCTTGCAATGCATAATGATTTCTATACTAATTCCATAAACAATACTCTATACAAAATATAATTATATATACAACATTCCTCCCTGAAGCATCTCATGTAAGGTAACCTAGTATATACAGTCGTGGTCAATAATAATCATCCACATATGGGTATCTCAATAATTTTACTGTCTAATGTTTTCACGTTCACATATGATATTATTGTTTTAAGTAGTGTGTAGCTGCTTGTATCAAATTAAAATATGGTAGTCAATCTATTTATTGGAAGGTTTATCATCTAAGGAACAGAGAGAAGCTGTCAAACTTTTACGTAAGTTACCCCTATATGGATGATTATATATGACCACGACTGTACATGATATCCTTTGTGGCTTCCGTGGTTATAATCCCCTGGTGCTTCCTGTGTGTTTAAATCACATTAAAATGTATGGGACGGGTTTGGATCAGTCACTGTGGTCGCGGGAAAAGCCCGAATCCCCAACACGATTGATGAATACCCAGGCATTATAGAATTAACTATTTCACCATGGATGATGACTTTTCAAAATTGATATGATGACCGCAAGACGATTTTACTTGTCAGTGGGATGAAAGTTTGACATAAAGTGGTTTAAAGTTGTTCAAGCAATAAACTCACCAAAACAATAACTTACCTCATAAATGCCTGAAGTAATTCTAGAAAATATATATACAATGAATTCCCACTCGTCGTCAAATGGTTAACATGACGCATAAACGAGTCATCCCAGAGCGAAAAGTTTGTTTATGTGATATACTATGTGATATGCAAAAATGTTCTCTTTCCTAGAATCCCTTCATCCCTCCCAGGTAAAGAATATCCACGTTTCCATCCTTCCCCACCACTTCCTCCTCCCTTCCCATTACTCGGAATCTCGTGTCTGCTCCCTCACCACATTCATTATTTCTTTTTCTCGTGTATCCACAGTTTTTTCTCGGGTATCCACAGTTTTTCCTCTGTTCGCCTTTTATCGTCAGGTTTGTCTTGTTATATATTTTTTAAAATTCTATTCACAGTCTCTTGTCAATTTGATCTACAGCCGCATCCCATCTCCGCAACTTCTCTTTTAACTAAGTATTATCTCCAGAATTTTTGATATATACATAATTTTCTTATTTTCTTCACTGTTTTTTTCGATTTTGTGCGTCCTTATATCATCTGCCTGTCTTTTTTATATTAATTCTTGTCACTCTGCCCATTTCGTTCACACTGTTCTTTTCGATATATATATATATATATATATATATATATTTTTTATTCGCTTCTCTCGTTTAGTATATTTTGTTGTTTTCAAAATTCTTCTCTTCTCATTTTATCTAGCCTATTCACCTTCTCTCCCCCCCTCTCTTTCTCTCTCTTTCTCTGTCTCTTTCCGACTTCCTACTCTCCCCTCATTCTTCTCTGATAATCCAGTCTTCGCCTTTTCTCCTGATATTCCTTTCTCTTTCTCTCGTCCAGCTAAATCCTCCTTGTCTCTTTTACTTCTCCTCGGCTCCCTCGACCCGCCCACTCTCCTCCGGCCGTATCTTTTCATTAGCAGCCTCTACCTTGTCGTTAGCCCTTACCTGATGTCCTCAAGTCTCGTCCTACACAAGGGTCACCACAGAAATCCTACGCTGCCTCTGATATTCAAGTGACCTCAAGAAGATTCGAACGTGGTAAAGACACGAGCCACAGTTTCTTCCCACTTAAGACTGATAAGTGGAGTTCTTATGGTTCACTCTGTTTCCATTATATATAAAATATTGAACACCCGAATGACAGATGCAATGGATTTAACACCATAAACTAAAATATTCAAAGGACAGCTTGTTTATATTTTACTTATAAGAAAATTGTTCCTATTTCTTCCTACTGAGTGTTGTACTGTATTTGTATTTGTACCACGATCCTCCCTCCAAGATATTTTATAAGACACTTTAGAACTGCACTACTAACAGGTACTAATGGGGTAAAGGTCTTCTCCCATCTTTTTAGCTTTAAGAGGATGGTGATGTCATACAAATTTTTCTGTGTTATTAAATAATCTAAAATATACAATTATTTAGCGTTTGCCTGTGAGTTCAGTGAAATATATGTTTAGCTTGTCGTTTGGGGATGGAAAGCGAGAAATGTAAAAACTGTTCGCCGCTGTTGAAAAAGGTAAACTGAGGTGATATTATTCATTTATTTTTAGAAAAAAGCAAGAAAAAAACATATATTTATGCTCGTGATGAAGCCACTTATCTTCCAGGTCACGAGGACTGGCCAGCGACAAAGATCTCTAGACGACGCATATTTCACTTCATTTGTCTTGGCCTCGTGAATTATTACCTACCCGGGGATTCACCCAACCAAAACCGGCGCCAGTCCTGAGGGTGTGTCAGCCAACAGGAACGTCATCGCCAACCAATATACATAAAACACACATACATGTAAACACGATACGGACATAGAGTCGCAATTAATACAACAGGTAGCCTACTCTGGCAACAATATAGTCCACCGTTACTGGTACCAATTAAGGGGGTGCGGGGATAGGGGGACAAGCTTGGGGTGGGTTTGGGGTGTGTGGGAGTAGGGGACAGGCTTGTTTTTTTTTTGGGTAGCGCGGAAGTAGGGGGACAGGTTAAGGGGATGCGGGAATAGGGGACAGGCTTTCTACCCTCCCCCAAGCATGTCCCCCTATTCCTGCACCCCCCCAAGCCTGTCCCCTACTCCCGCACCCCCTTAAATAAATATATTCATTACCAAAGTAACTCTCAAGTCTATAGATCTCTCTTTAAATATTTTGATCACTGTTTGTCCCAATCATCATAAGCATAATTATGGGACAATATAAATGGGGATACAAGCGTACTAAAAATGTTTTCAACATAAATAATGGCAATAATATGAAGAAAAAAAAGCGAAACCGACCTGACACAAATGAACTTCATAATTAAAAGCATAAATTTGAACGCGGCACCACACAACTGTATTCATATGAACACACACAAAAGTTATGTGTTCCCTTGTTCATTATTTTAGTATTTAGTAATGAAGGCTAGTTTTGTTAGGAAAAATTCATTTGGCCCCTTACCATTTCATTATTATTTAGTAATTAGTTGTAAACATCTTTTCATTCTAATATTTCATTACATATTATAATTTAAAGAGTGTCCATACGAGGGTTTTTATCTGCAAACATGTGGGCAATACTTTAATTATAAGGTTTGACACGCCTTCAGACTCGGGCAAATCCCTTTCCTCTATTCCACACTCCCTTCTTTTCTTTTCATTTTTTCTTCGTGCTTGCTGTCTCTCCTTTATCTCCTTCTCTTTGGTCTTTTTTCCCCATTTCATTCATTCAATAATTCCAAGAGGAGATTGGGAATAATTCTAGATAAAACATAACGGTATAAATTGAGAGCAAAGAGTATTAATTAAGGAACAGACCAAAGCAGAGGATATTCCGACCACAATATCGTAGAAGACTGAGGACGGGCAGGGGGTCGCTGTATACGTATAAATAATATCGTGATTGGACAGTTCATTAAGGGAAGAATCTGTGTGTGTACGTGTATTTATGTGTGTGTGTGTACGTGTATTTATGTGTGTGTGTGTACGTGTATCTATGTGTGTGTGTCTACGTGTATTTATGTGTGTGTGTGTACGTGTATTTATGTGTGTGTGTGTATGTGTATTCATGTGTGTGTGTGTCTGTATACGCGTTTGTGTATGTGTATCTGCGTCTGTGTGTGAGTGTTTAGATTCCCATACATTGTAAAAGGTTAATGACACTGTGTTCATCAGTGGGGAATCGATATGTGTGTTGTCATTTTGTCATGATGCTGTGATTTATGTTCTCTTTAGGCCTTCCCTGGTTTATGGCTCCTCCTTCATTACACATACCGATATATATAGATTTTTTTTTTTTTTCATTTGGTAATTTATGACTCTTCCGTGCTGCCTAAAAGAGTTGGAGGAGAAGGAGGAGGAGGGGGAGAAGGAGGAGGGGGTGATGGAGGATGGAGGGGGTGATGGAGGAGGGGGCGGAGAAGGAGGGAGAGGAGGAGGAAGGGGAGAAGGAGGATAGGGTGATGGAGGAGGGGGAGAAGGAGGAGGGGGTGATGGAGGAGGGGGAGTAGAAGGATGAGGGGGAGTAGAAGGATGAGGGAGAGTAGGAGGAGGGGGAAAAAAGAAGAGATGTGGTAGATGAAAAATGAGGGAAAGAGAAGCAGAAGATGGAGAGGAAGAGAGGAGAAAAGAAATAGAAGGTTGTGTTAAAAAGAATCATAATTATATACCTGATAATATTATATGCTGTATCATAGACATACCTACAAATGAATATACAGAAAACAAATAGGCAGATATATAGTGAGAGAAGGAAAAAGAGTGAGGATACAATATACGTGGCACTCAGACAAACAAAGGCAGAATGACAAAAACAAATATAGGCTGATGTGTGGCAAAGAGAAAAAAAAAGTCGCGTGTGTGTTTCAGGCACAGACAAATGGGAATGATAGAACAAATATTGACAAATGTGAAAGAGAGAGACACGAGCGAGAAAAATTATTAAATTCCACACGAATATATGAGAGCGAATGAAACAGCCAGACAGACAGACAGACAGACAGACGTGTATATGTGTATGTAAGGCGTTCGTTTTGTGTATGCATGCACATGTGACTGTTTGTATGTGTGTGTATGTGTGTGTGTGTGTGTGTGTGTGTGTGTGTGTGTGTGTGTGTGTGTGTGTTAATTTGTTGGTGTATTTGTCGCTGCTCCTTTGTGTGTGCGCCTCAATTGCTGTACCCCTGTCTCTACCTGTGTATGCATATGTGTGTGTGTTTTCATCTGTGAGTGTTCATCTGTGTGTGTGTTCATCCGTGTGTATGTTCATCCGTGTGTGTGTGTGTGTGCGTGTGTGTGTGTGTGTGTGTGTGTGTGTGTGTGTGTGTGTGTGTGTGTGTGTGTGTGTGTGTGTGTGTGTGCCGCTCACTCACTCTTCACACGATGATGCAATAGAGCTCTGAAGTTTTCGAACGTTGGGAATTGCCACAGTTAGGCCGCCATGTCATTAACTTTGACGGAAATTGTTATTGCATTGTGAACGAGGGGTGGCGCACACGGCCCAGTGAGGTGATGGTGAGTGGTGGGAGTGTGGCAGTAAGTGGGAGTGAGGGGCGAGTGGTGGGAGTGTGGCAGTAAGTGGGGGCGAGTGGTGGGTGTGTAGGGCGAGTGGTGGGAGTGTGGCAGTAAGTGGGAGTGAGTGGTGGGAGTGAGGGGTGAGTGGTGGGAGTGTGGCAGTAAGTGGGAGTGAGTGGTGGGAGTTGGGGGCGAGTGGTGGGAGTGAGGGGCGAGTGGTGGGAGTGTGGCAGTAAGTGGGAGTGAGTGGTGGGTGTGTAGGGCGAGTGGTGGGAGTGTGGCAGTAAGTGGGGGCGAGTGGTGGGTGTCAGGGGTAGGGGGCGAGTTGGGTGTGTGGCGGTAATCACGTACAGGTTATGTGAAGGTGAGTAGGGGGAAGTGAGGGTTGATGTGAGAGATGAATGGTGGAGGGTGAAGGAGGAGTTCAGTGATGAGTTGGGATTTGGAGGATGAGTTGGGAAAGAGAGAGCGTGAGAAAGTAGGAAATGGCGTGGGAAGGTGAAGGAGGGCGTGGGAAGGTGAGGGAGGGCGTGGGAAGGTGAGGGAGGGCGTGGGAAGGTGAGGGAGGGCGTGGGAAGGTGAGGGAGGGCGTGGGAAGGAATATATAGGGCCAGCCACCCACCTCGACCATCATCAATTAGTAGGAGTAATTACTGTTGGTCCAATCTCTCTCGAGGGATGCTAACTACAGGGTTATGAATGGACCTCTGTCAGTCGACCCTCCATCCTCTCTCCCTCCACTTCCATTCACCCCATCCATCTCTCTATCTGTCAGTGTTGTCTCCCTTCATCTCGCATCTCCTAAGGCATTTTTTCTAATCAATTGGATCATTATTTGCACTTACCCGGGGCACCACCATCGGATAGAGTATATAACTGTGATCGGGGTCGTGATATTCGAGGTCATATTATCATGGCGTATCATCGGGTTCAGCTGCCGGTGTTGTGTTCGTGTATAGTGCAGTGTATAGTGCAGTGTATAGTGCAGTGTATAGTGCAGTGTATAGTGCAGTGTATAGTGTAGTGTATAGTGCAGTGTATAGTGCAGTGTATAGTGCAGTGTATAGTGCAGTGTATAGTGCAGTGTATAGTGCAGTGTATAGTGCAGTGTATAGTGCAGTGTATAGTGTAGTGTATAGTGCAGTGTATAGTGCAGTGTATAGTGCAGTGTATAGTGCAGTGTATAGTGCAGTGTATAGTGCAGTGTATAGTGCAGTGTATAGTGCAGTGTATAGTGCAGTGTATAGTGCAGTGTATAGTGCAGTGTATAGTGCAGTGTATAGTGCAGTGTATAGTGCAGTGTATAGTGCAGTGTATAGTGTAGTTATTCACCCTCCATCTGTCTCCCTCCCAATGCAATTTGTTTCACCGCCACATTTTCATACACAACACACAGCCACACCCTCATAAATTAACTGAAAAATGAGTGTAAAGAGTATTTATTGTCATTCATATACCTTTGGTGATAACATAGCCACAAATAATATTGAAATATTTTTCTGCTAACAAATTGTAATGACGAAATAATAAATAATGGTCGTCTATATCGTAATGCACTTCAATTGACACACTCATAGTATTGTTGTCACCTCTCTCATTCACAGCTGATTACTATGTGGGTCAGGCCATATTCTGGGTTGGGTCATATTTTGAGTTGGGTCGTATTCTAGGTTGGATATTATAGTTTTCTGGCGAGTCATAATAATTATATATATACTTAAAGGGTCCCTATGATCGTGTATGAAAATTGGATGCTTCTGATTCCTCCTGACCATGCCACGAAATGAGCTCCTTCCATACATCTATTGTTTCGTGGCAATGTTTGAAGGACTCGCTAACCTCTAAATTTCTAACTACCTCACGTGGGTCCTTGATAGCGTTGAATGAAATGGTGTTTGGTCTTATCATATCGTGGAAATACGCGTAGGATGTTTGCATAAAAAACATGAAAATATTCTAAACACATATTGGGTTATTATGACGCACATTTGAGTCACCGTGTGCAAAGGGCTTAAGGGGGTAGTACACTTTTGATAAATTGGAGCGTCTTAATTCCTCCAAAGTATGCCAGAAAACAGGACCAGATTAGCAAAAATAATGGTAGCCTGTTGCCTGGAGTAGTTTAGAGGAATAATTTGCTCCAGATTTACCAACATGACTGTACTGTACTTGGGAACGTAACACTCCGAAAACATCATTCCAAAATCATCATTCCTCACAATATTCTATCGTTCAGTATAATGGTGTTGCCAGGTATAGAGAGAACATGTATGATATAATGGAAGCTATAATGGAAGAATATATTTCAGGTACATAAATGTATTTTTTTCTTTTTAATGTTACCACACTTTAATCGTAGAAGTAAACAGCCAAGTTCTATACCAAGATCTAATGAATTTATTATACCTTGTTTTATACCATGCGTAGATGTGTGTGCGTGTGTTTATGTGTGTGCGTGTGTTTATATGTGCGTGCAGACAGACGGCTGGCATTAATATAAACGACCGCAGTTGCAACAGTAAACATGTGAGAAGTTCTTCTCTCCTAAATTTGCATGAAAGATAAATATTTATAGAAATTTTCAGGTTCGGCAAGCAAGGTCGTAGTTCCTGGCGTAATTGGAAAACTTTGACATTGGTGTTTTATTTGATTATACTTTTTTGTTGCGACCACTCGTCGGCTCAGAGGAAATGCAGGTTTTGTCCATATTTTGATGAGAGGAAGCTGACTAAAGGAAAGAGCAGGACAAGAAGGATGGAAACATTTAAAGCTTAACTTGAAAAATAAAAGGAGAAAAGGAGAAACAGAAAACAATGTTAATATCAAGAGATGCCATCAAATGAGATAGGTAACAGAACTATTGAACATGACTGTACAACGAAAAAAAAAAACATGAAACAGAAATCATTGATACAACAGGAACGAAATAAATCAAAGGAACGTAAGGAGAGGAACATCAAGGAAAAATCTGAAGAGAAACACGGCTGGACGAGGAGCGAGAATCAAAGCGGAAGAAAACGAAAGGCATGACAGGAACGCGAGGCAAAACGAGACGAATTGACGGAACGAGAGACTGACATTTACCACATATTTCTCACAGCACGTGCAGTGACAAAAAAAAAAAAAAAAAAAAAAAAAAGCCAGAGCGAGGTTAGAGTGCCATGATATCACTGAAACCTTCAACATTTCATTATTTTCAACCAAAGATGTATGTACGCTTCATGTACGTCAAGGATGGTGTAAAAATAAAGAAAAAAAATAGAGTACGAATTAATCCTACATTCTCCTTGATTAATTTTATTACTGAAAATGTGGTATTCCAGGTGTAATCAACCACATAGACAGCATGTGGGAGACAGAGACTGGATGGGAGACGGGAAATTCTGAAGTGGTCCATATTTAACGTGGTATGTTGAATAATAGTATAGGTTGGAGGCCGAGATCAATTATGAAAAATCCAGGTAATTTTTCCCAGCCTTGTTCTCGCCCTGAATATCCGAGGTCTCATTCTCTATTTACCCATTCATTTGACCTTTTTATTTCTTCCCCATTAGTTTTGTTCTTTTGAATTTACCCATTTCTCACCAACCTCTATTTATTTGATTATTTTTATACTATTTCTATATTATTTCTATATTATTTCTATATTATATATATATTATTTCTATTTCTGTCTCCCTTCACCTCCATCCGTGTGTATGTGTGATTTTTTTTTCTTTTTGTCTTCGAAACCACATGGCTACTCTGCTCACCGTCTCTCTCTCTCTCTCTCTCTCTCTCTCTCTCTCTCTCTCTCTCTCTCTCTCTCTCTCTCTTACTTTAATAGTAATCCTGTCCTTTCTGCTCCACTCTTTTGTCTGTCTTCTAACTGACTCTATCTCTCAGTCACCCCAATAGCATAGTTGATTTGTCAGTGCCTTTACGATTTGGTATATACTGGGCGATTAAGTGACTTAAGACTGAACTCTATTGTATTTTTTATTACCTATGTAAACTGTGTATTGTTGGAGAAGACTGTGACAGGAACGAGACATAGAACACAATGCTGGTACTCTGATGAAGGCTAACAGATAAACTCTCGCTGTCCCCATATAGCGGCTTATGTCGTCTTTTCATGTCTCTTTGATTGATGACGATTCTTCCTGTCGGGTGGAAACATTATTTACGTTCAAAGAGGAAAACTATATGAAATATTAGCTGATTTAATATGACACAGGCAACCTATATATATGTGTGTGTGTGTGTGTGTGTGTGTGTGTGTGTGTGTGTGTGTGTGATTGTACAGTAGAAGGTATGCATATTGTACTATAGTGTGTTGAATTCCTGATGATTTAGTTCGTCAATAGTTTTTACATACCTCGATGTTATTTACACACCCTGTGCATGTGTACGTTCAACTGGAATGAATTGGAATTCTTTTCTTATGATGGCAGGTATAATTTATCACTTTCGTACCGAACGTATGGTATGTCATACAGCTGGTCGATGACTTTGTTTACGAATCCAATATTTTTTACGAGTGAGTAGTGCACCATTGCCTGCCTCTACTCGTACTTGTGAACCGATATTAATAAAACATGTTGAGACATTTCCTGATCAATACCTCAGTTGTATACCAGTGGCCTCAGTGTGTCAGATTCAGCACAAGGACCTTGAACCTCTGACTGACGACATGAGGTCCAGTGATCCTTACTTATTCGGTTTGAGTTCTTCCTTAATCGAGATCTATGATTCTGATTTTTGTGTAAGCAGCTTTCAGTATTCAAGGTCAACTTACTCGGCCACTTCCAAATGACGCACTCTATTATTTTCTTTTTTATTATTCAGGCCCATCTCGTACAACAAACTTTGTAAAATGTTATTGCACACCATATTTACTGTACGATTTCTTATAAACGCTCCTTATTTTCTAGCATCACCTAGGACCACATAACTACTTCCTGTGGGGCAATTCAAGGGCCGGTCTCTGCAGAGGTAAGCCTGGTAATATCCGGCAGGCCAAGAGAGCTATTGATGAGTTTGAGAAACTCATCTCACATCTGGGATGCAAGAGCGTGCCACAACTTCCCAGTCTGATTGCTGCCTCCTCTGCCTCCCACTTCACAGACGTACCCGAACATTCACGCTTTACTGTTTACTATTTTGCTATCCACATATCGTGTTTCCTAATTCCATTTCTATGTATTATTATCCACTTCTTTCTTATTATCGTTAAATTATAAGTAGTTTGTTAATCTATCACTATTTTTCCAGAACATAGGCCTAGTCATAAATTCTGAATATTAAATTTTATTTTTTTCGTACAATAATCAATTATGATAATACTGTACAAGATGATTGCCACTATGTCTTGAACAATGAATAGTGGTAGTAATATAATGGTAGATAATATCATATAAAGGAAATTCATGATTCTAAAGGACTGGATTAAATTCTTTCAGACTACATGCTTTCTTTTTTCTACTTCTGTCAAGGTAAATAAATAAATAATTTGGCTTACACACACACACACACACACACACACACACACACACACACACACACACACACACACACACACACACATAATGTACCCTGGCATGTGTTATGGAGGGGCTGATATATTATCTTATTGCCCTTTATAAGAAAAGGTTACACACAAAAAGGCAGGCATTACATATTGAAGACAAGGTATCGAAGGGAGATGGGGATGTTGGGAGTGTGAGGAGAAATGTCTAGATGCGACTCTTATTGTATTGGTGTAACGATATGGAAATAGAAACGAGGCACAGAATTTGATATGTGGCAGAGGAAAGTTAGTTGACGTTATATACAGGTATATATATTATTATATATTTTTGTATTTAGTTCTAATCCTCCTCAGTATACAAAAACAAATTAAAGAAGGTATACGACAGAGATCACAGAGAATGAATGACCCAAATACTCCCACATCAAATTATGGGAGAAAAACAGCTGTCAAGTATAAGATGGGACCAATTTCCCTAACCAAGTGAAGCCTATTTGTTCTCTCCTTCCTCAGTTATTCACCGACGGGCTACTTAAAGAATGACGCCTCGTTTATTATGATGTCGACCAAACGTTACCAAGGCACCAGTTAAGGACCCTGTGTTCGTGTATGAAAATTGGAGGCTTCTGATTCCTCTCGACTATGCCATGAAACAAGCTCCTTCCATGTAATTGGTGTTTCGTGGCAATATTTGAAGGACTCACTAACCTCCAATTTTCTGACTACATCACAGGGTCCTTAAGCACAGGGGGGAACCATGTAACCTTTTGGTGTTGTTACTCTTTAATGGGGGACGGTGGGAATAGGGGGACAGGCTTGGGGGAGTTAGGGGGGTGCTGGACTAGGAGACATGCTTTCTACCCACCCCAAGCCAGTCCCAAGCAAACATTAAACATGCACACATACAACAAACACACATACAACAAACACATATACAACAAGCACACATACAACAAGCACACATACAACAAACACACACACAACAAGCACACACACAACAAACACACATACAACAAACACACACACAACAAGCACACATACAACAAACACACATACACTAAACAAAAGAGAAGCAAGTGTATATAATTGTCGTACAAACATCACACGAATAAACAAGACCATTATTACATTCCACTCGCATCTGTACACACACATACTAATTACAACATTCCCAAGAAATCGATACCAACACTCTACTCCTTCTTCATCATACTCACGTAAAAAAAAAAGCAAGTTGTGATGGTGAGAACTTGCATGTGCTTCACTCCTGTCTATTAATAAAACTTTATTTTCACTTAGAACGGTTCGAGTTGGATTGGTTGCATTAATTGTTATTCGTATGGTCGCAACCTAATTAATGGTGAGGTGATCGAATCCACTCATGTTATAAAGTGCTTGGTATATTTTTATTTATATATTTATTTTTTCTTTAAAGTCAGGTGTCATTGCACTAACTTCGTACAATACCCTCACATCTCTCTCTCTCTCTCTCTCTCTCTCTCTCTCTCTCTGTGAGTGGATTGGCAATGACCCACGCCTCGGCAACGGGCTTCATGAAACCTATGTCCAGTATCGAAACACTATTACGAGAACCGAATGCAAAAAATGTCTTGATTTTTTTTTTTTTTTTTTTACGATATATGTGATGAAGGTTATACTCATGCCTTCGATACTATATAATTTTACTTCCTTTAATTAATATCTCTACACAAAAAAAAAAAGAGAACGAAATAGAACAAGAGGTTTGACGGCGATAATTTGCACTTGTTCTGCTCAAACCAGTGTTATCTGTAATTCCCTGGACGCAACCCGACAGTGATTAATGTGAGTTCTCGTCAAAGTCAGGAATACCGTGTTGGTCCCCTTCCCTTCCCTTACCGCCCACCCCCTGCCCACTCTCCCCCTCCCCCTCCCTCCTCTATCTCTCTCCCTCCCTCACCCCTCCACTCTCTCCCTCTCTCTCCCCCTCCCTCTCTCTCTCTCCCCCCTCCTCTCTCTCCCCCCTCCTCTCTCTCTCCCCCCTCCTCTCTCTTTCCCTCTCCCTCTCCATCCTCCTCTCTCTCTCTCTCTTCCTTCTTATCTCTTTCACGCTGTGTTCCTCCTTCCTTCCTTCCTTTCATGCATCCATTTCTCTCCCCTTCATCTCCCTATTCTCTCTCTTGTTCCTGCTTAATTCCTCCAAATTCAATCTTTCTTACTGTACCGTATACTGTATATTGTTTTATTAATCGCGTCTTCATTCATACTTTATATCCATGCTTTCCTTTTTTTCCTTCCTTCCTTCCTTCCTTCTTCCTTTCTCTATATTTTCACTCATTTCACAGCAAAGTAACATAATTCTAGTAACTTTGATTTTCTCTATGTTTTCACTCATTTCACAGCAAAGTAACATAATTCTAGTAACTTTGATTTACTAATATTAAATATTACTAATATTAAAGGGAGGTAACGAAATAAACATAACAATGAAAAGGATGTAAATATTAACTGCAACATATTAACGACGTGGGGAAATAAAAGATGTTACATATTTTAACTGATGATGATGATAATAACAACATTGGCTCCTAATGATAGTGTACGTAAATATTCCAGATACAACGCTACACGATTCCTCCTAATGACACACAATTAGTTAGTTTGTTATGGTATGTGTTGGGGCAGTTAGCATGTCAGTGTGTTGTTACCAAGGTGTGTGATTGTAGCCAGGATATAGAGAGCCTACAGTACACTCTCTTCCCTTCCTTCATCACATAGGCCTACCGTTTGTTTTTTCTACCGTCTACTAAGCTATAATAAGCGTACCAGGTAAATGACGGGATTTTTTATGTATCATTCTCATCCTATAAGCATTAATATTGTATATTCTACATACTATTATCGTTAATATATCTTATACGTTTTCGAAATTATCTGAAGTGTTGCAAAGAACTTAATTCCTGATATTCTTGAGCTGGTTTCCTCATAATTGATTTTTCAGACTGGCTATTACAGTTTCAAATGAATGGATAAAAACTAGTTATGGCAGTCGTATAATAATTCAATCAAACAATGATCCGATGGGCAAATACCACTAAGCGAATCGCAGCTGGAAAGTACTGTATGGGTGATAGTAAATAATGTGGTACGATCTTGGACATGACTTTTGTTTTTCTCCTCCTGTTTTTCTGTAAATAATAATAAATAATAATGTTTCTACAGACTGCTTTAAACTGGAAGTCGGAGGGAAGCAGAGACACCCAGATTAACAGCAAAACAATATATTGAAAATGATGGGTGCAGGATATATTTCAGTATCTTGCAAATTGAATATTGTACCCAGTTTGCGACAGAGATCATGAAAAATCTGACTTCACTTAGGTACAAAAGCAGCCAGGTTATAATAATGTTGTAAGTAGAGTACCGTACATGAGAGATTTTAAGCCGTGGAGGGGGAAGTAATGCTAGATAACGTTCCAGTGAGGAGAGGAAAAACCAATGCCTCTATTTGACTTCACTTAGATACAAAAGCAACCAGTTTGTAATCTTTTTTTAAGTACAGTACATAAGAGAAGTTTTAAGCCGTGGAGGGGAGAGTAAGGCTAGATACAATTGCAGTGAGGTGAAGAGAAACCGATGCCTCTTGTAGCTTCTCCCTTCATTGATTCAGACACACTACTCTGCAATTCGTCAAAACAGTTGTGTATACAGAAGGTGTATAGCCATCGGGGACGTCACCCTCGGGATCTCATATGACTGACGGTGATTCTGACTGCCAGGTGAGTTTGGCCGGGGGTAATCACCATTTCAAACATCAGACTCCACTACTTATTGCCCATCAGCTTACTCTCTCATTCACTAGGGTTGATTTCGGGGTATTTTCCTCCCACCTTTCTATACCTTTTGAGTCCTTGAGCCTTAGATTTTTCCCTTTTGACCTTCTGGACGCTTATTTTCTCTCTTGGAGGATATTACACCAAAGTCACTAAGGTTACAGGGAAGTTATCTCCACTTTATTACGAAATTGTATGCCAAATTCTTTTTAAACACGAATTTAACTTACTTAATAAAATTAATATATAGTCAATTTAACATTATCACATATTACAACCCCAACCTAACTACCTCCCTACGCACCAATCAGACATCATCGAAAGTATAATTATATTCTTTATGATTCATATTTTCGTGAACAATCATAACATTTCTTCACGAGTTGGTGGTGGATTCTAGACTTCATAATCGATCAGAATTCGCTGTTCACAGACATACGGGAGAGGGGACGAAAAAAAACCCCACACACATACAACTACACGTCCCCCACACTCACACACACACACAACAGCACGTTTCTCCCACACACACTCACACACACACGCCTGCACGTTCCCCACACTGTACTGGACTTTGGATTACTGTGTGTGTGTCAACTAGTGTTGTGTGAGGGACTGGACCACCCTCTGCCCTCTCTGCCATTTTCCTTATTACATCAGCGGCGGGGGCCAGGTTATGTTCATTTGAAATTCCAGCCTCTCTTGTCGCTGCCTTTAAATTAAACTTGCCCACTTGAATTACCAGCACAGAATTAACCACTTAGGTCGTCATCTGAGGCCCCTGGTTCTTCTCACGACCTTTTACATGCCAAGAAATGGAAGAAGACGAAGAAATCTCGGCCGCTCTTTTCATCCTTCTTACTTACGGGAAGGATGAGTGGAAGCAGAGGGAAGAAGTGGGGTGATAATCGTGGTAGGAAGACTTTAAAAATCGTACTGAATTTGGGGTATAATGGTCGTAGGAAAAGGTCAAAAATCGTACAGAAGAAATGAGGAGGGAATTGTGAAAGGATTTAAAGATTGTGAAGGAAGTGACATAATGGTTGAAGGAATGAGATAACCGAAGGAGGAATATTAGGTAATTGTGGACTAAAGGTGTAAAGATCCTGAAAAGCATGCGGGGAATCTTGAGTTGAACGTTACATGTCCATTGTGATGAAATCTAAAGGTAAAAAGTAA
Source organism: Petrolisthes manimaculis (assembly GCA_034508575.1). NCBI lineage: Eukaryota > Metazoa > Arthropoda > Malacostraca > Decapoda > Porcellanidae > Petrolisthes > Petrolisthes manimaculis. The sequence continues at coordinate 81,766 of JAWZYT010003333.1, forward strand.
ATGAAAATGGTATGGGTAGATATTGAAACTTAGTATGATACTGAGGTTGGAGGGATAATAATATGCAATACGAAACATGAAAAGTGGGTTTGTGAAGTGATGGAAGTGGAATGGTGGAGTTGGAATATAAAAATGAAAAGTGGTGGTGGAGAGGAGGGGTGGTGAAGTGATGGAAGTGGAGTGGACGAGATAGAATAAAAAAAATTAAATGAGATGAGGTGGAGAGGAAGGGCTGGTGAAGTGATGGAGGCAAAATGGACGAGATGGAATATATAACAAATGAAAAGTGGTGGTGGTGAGGAAGAGGTGGTGAAGTGTGAAGAGGTGGTGAAGTGTGAAGGAGGTAGATTGGTGGAGTTGTAATATAAAAATGAAAATTGTTGGTGGTGGTGGTGGAGAGGAAGAGGTGGTGAAGTGAATGAAGTGGATTGGTGGAGATAGAATAGGAAAGGACAGTAATGCACCACCAGTGGCCAGGCACGCGAGCGACTTAATTAAATGTCAGGGAGAGGGATTGATTTTGGGTGTAAATTAATTAACTTGGATGCAAAAAAAGGATAACTCAAGTGCCTCGGGAATGACTTAGACGACGACGGGGGTGAGTGAGTAAATTGAGCAGGTATAGTTGATGATGATGATGATGAAGCAGGGAGAAGGAAGAGGAGGATGAGGAGGGGAAGTGAGTAAATTGAGCAGGTACAGATGATGATGAAGCAGGGAGAAGGAAGAAGAAGAGGAGGAGGAGGAGGAGGAGGAGGAGGAGGAGGAGGAGGAGGAGGAGGAGGAGGAGGAGGAGGAGGAGGAGGAGGAGGAGGAGAAGGAGGAGGAGGAGAAGTGAGGAAGGGTATAGGATGAAATAAAAAGGATGAGACGGTCCTTACAATGTGTGATGTTAGTGCATGGGAATGAGGATTATATACCGTATCAGTATAGGGTATCAACATTGATGTATAATATGCTATGGCGTTATATATGTGGTATATATCAATAAAGTATGTTCATAGGTATGCAGATTCATATACATACAGATTTGTAGGGCAATAGAGCAATAAAGGGATAAATGAGGATGTGGAGACGAGGAAAGAGGATGTGGAGACGAGGAATGAGGATGTGGAGACGAGGAATGAGGATGTGGAGACGAGGAATGAGGATGTGGAGACGAGGGAAGTGGAGGGAAGGTCTGTGGAATGATATGAGGGCCAGACAGTGGGAAAAATGAGGAGGCAGACAGCAAGAGATAATGGCTTAGGAAGGAGGAAGTGTGGCATTTAAACTCGGGTAGAATATGAATGAGGTGGTAGTATAAAAGGGGAGGAGGAGAACAGAGAATAAAACAGAAGAGTGTAAAAATTGGAAGGAGGGGGGTAAAGAAGAAAGAAAGAAAGACCGATGTGGATAATGTGATATGAGGCGGAAAAAGGGAAAGGAAGGAAGGAAGGATGGGTGGGGTAGTGAGGAGGAAGGCTGGATAACAGAAAAAAAAAATAGACAGGGAACAGAAACCAATAATAAATGAGTAGGATATAAAAATGGAAAAATGGAGAGAGTAAAAAGAGGGAAAAGAAAAAAGAGGGAAGAAAAAAGAGGGAAAAGAAAAAAGAGTAAAAAGAAAAAAGAGGGAAAAGAAAAAAAGAGGGAAAAGAAAAAAGAGGGAAAAGAAAAAAGAAGAAAAAGAAAAAAGAGGGAAAATAAAAAAGAGGGAAAAGAAAAAAGAGGGAAAAGAAAAAAAGATTAAACAGGAATAAGAAAAAAAGAAAGCAATGGAAGATAGATTTTAGGAAGACGCGGATAAAAAGCACACTGAATAGAAATGCAAAGATATGAAGGATGAAATGGTGCAGAAAAAAAAGAAGGAAAACATGGAAGAGGACTGACTGTGAGGAGCAGGAATGGCATTTGTCCTCAAAACCGAAATAATTCATCATGGAATGTTGTGCCCTAAGACGAAAAAATTACTGGAAGAGATTGATTGAAGTGGATGGAGAAGGAGGAGGAGGAGGAGGAGGAGGAGGAGGAGGAGGGAGGAGGAGGATGAGGAGGAGGAGAAGGAGAAGGAGAAAGAGGAGGAGGAGAAAGAGGAGAAGGAAGAAGGAGGAGGAGGAGAAGGAGGAGATAGAAGAAGGAGGAGGAAGAGGAGGATGAGGAGGAGTGATGGAGATGGAGTGGCGTGGACGGAGGAGGTGGAGTGATGGAGTGGGATGAAATGGGATGGAATGAGAAGGTGGTGTGTTGAGGAGGAGTTGGAGAGTTTGAGTGGGAGGAGAGGAGTGGTTGGTTGGTTGGTTGGTTGTGGACTGAGAGGAGGAGAGCAGCAGCAGCAGGAGTAGGAGTAGGAGTGGTGGTGGTGGAATGCTGGTGACGGAGTGAGATGGAAATGAAATAAAATAACGAGGAAGGGATGGGAAAGAGCGAAGGGGACTGGTGCCGGAGTGATTAAGGGACCCGTGTTGTTATCAGAAAATTGGAGGTAAACGAGTCCTTCAAAAATTGCCACGAAACACTACCTATATGGAAGGAGCTTGTTTCGTGGAATAGTCAGGAGGAATCAGAAGCCTCCATTTTTCAGACACGATCACAGGGCCCTTAATGTCTGTGGAAGAGTGGTGGACTTGTGAAATAAGAGGAACATAAAATAAACTAGGATGAAAAATATATATAAAAAAAATATAGAAGTAAATTAGAGGGCCATGGAAAAACTTGATGTAAGAAAATATTAAAACTGTCCAAGCTGAGAACTTCCCTATGACCTGATTAGATCTGCGAGAAAGGTACAATAAAAGTTAGAGTGAGTTTTTGTGTAGTAATGCAGCTGTAAAAAAAATATTCAAACTGTGTGGAACGTGATACTGTATTGTAAATGGTAGAAGAGAGGTTGTAAGGGACGGAATTCTGCAAAGGAAGAAAATCTGTAAACGAATAGGCGTTGTAAATTGTAATAGATAGATTGGGATTTATATTGAATTGTGAATGAAGCGAAATGGGATAAAATGAAAATATGAGAAGAGGCGAATCATTGAATGACGTGAGATTGTGAAAGAAGAGACGCTGTGAATGAAGTGAGACGGAGAGAGGGAAGGAGGCGGCCGGAGAAAATGTGGGATTTTGAAAGAGGCAGGGAGTTGTAAAAGAGCAAAAATTATGAGGCCAGGATTTATGAAAGAAGCGGCACTGGAAGTAAGTTGTAGATCAGACCTGGAAAACTCTGATAAAATGTTGAGAAAGAGTGAAATAAAATCAATCTCTCTCCCTCTCTCTCTCTCTCTCTCTCTCTCTCTCTCTCTCTCTCTCTCTCTCTCTCTCTCTCTCTCTCTCTCTCTCTCTCTCTCTCTCTCTTGAAAGTGGATAGCATGAGCAGTTCAAGGGTGGGCTACTAAACAGATCTCGTCCATTACAAACACACAGGATGACAAAGAGTACAGCAAGCAAGGGGTCTATTTTCATTTGTCTAAGCATTTGTAGAGTTAGCTGACAAATGAAGCCTAATGAATAATGGTCCAGTGTCAGAACATACAGTATAATAAACCTATACTGTACAACTGTGTGTCAAAAGGGAAGGTTGATATTTAATTAATTCATTGCGTAGGTCAAGTTAGTCAGGGTTAGTCGTTTTAATGGTACGATTAATTCAGTTTGAGATTAAATGGTTCTTCCGTTTTCTTTATAATTCATTTTAGAGATTTTTCCTTAACTTTTAATTTCGTTTTTCATATTCTCTTTTCCCGATCTTTTTCGCTAACTTTTAATTTCGTTTTTCATATTCTTTTCTCTTCCTTTCTCCCGTTGGCTGCAGCTCTCTCCTTCCTTTTCTCTCTCCTCTCTTTAACGCCACTGCAAAGAATGAAGCTCCCCAGGTGAAGATAACGGCCAGAGGAAGGTATTGGTCAGGAGGTGGAGGGTGGAGAAAAGAGAGAACAGAATACCAAGGGCACAAACACAGAATAAACAGAGAGAAAATACAACAACATATTTAACCAGTAGGGGAAAAAAGACTTGCACAAAACGAGTACAAGTGAAGGTTGAGCCACCCCACATAAGAAGAAGAGCTGTACTATATACTCAATACTCTAGGAAGGACAAACAGACAGATATACAATGGAGGCGACAGAAAAGGCAGCACTACAACAGAGACGAGCCACACAGAGTAAATAAACACCGAATACTTCCAATGTGTGTGGGTGAGGGGCTGAGAAAAGTGGTGTTGGTGAGGCAAGGCAAGGCAAGACAACAAACACTACATACAGAAAGTAGCTGGTGGCTCGAGAGGATGATTTTCACTTGGATGATGATGATGATGGAGTCGCGGGAGTGAGGGAGATACGGGGGAGGTGTATTGTCTCTGAGTGGGGGCTGATAAAGGTCCCGAGCACTTCCTTTGTTGAGGCGGTCATGACGGTGCAGAACTCTGTCTGTCTGTGTGTGTCTGCTGAAGAAAACAAAGTAGATGTGTGGAGGGTGGAGATAGAGTAGAATAGTGGCATTAATTAAGGATGATGGAGATAGGGTGGAGGGGTGGAGTGAAGGATGATGGAGATGGAGTAGAAGTGTGGTGGCATGAATGAAGGATGGTGGAGAAGGCAAGACAAGAGACTGGGACAAGGAAGATGCATGGTGGAGAAACAAAAGAAAGAAGGAAGTGATGCAGTGG
>JAWZYT010003334.1:0-5000 GCA_034508575.1 Petrolisthes manimaculis
GACAACAACAACAACAACAACAACAACAACAACAACAATTCTCCATCGCCAAATCGCTTGTATTACAGTGGACGAAATTTTTTTATAAACTTTTCATTACCAAGATATGTATAAGATAAATGGAAGATGAGTACTGTAAAAAAAAGAATAGTGTGTGTGTGATGAAAAAAAGATGAGTACTGTTAAAAAAAAAAAAAGAATAATGGGTTAGTAATGAAAATAAAAAAGATGAATACTGTAATAAAAAAATAGTGGTTGCATGGGTGATGAAAAAAAAAAGATGAATACTGTAATAAAAGAATAGTGGCTGCATGGGTGATGAAAAGAAAATGAATGAATACTGTAAAAAAATGAATAGTGGGTATGTGATGAAAAGAAAATGAATGAATACTGTAAAAAAAAAAATAATAGTGGGTGTGTGATGAAAAGAAAATGAATGAATACTGTAAAAAAAATGAATAGTGTGTGTGTGATGAAAAGAAGATGAGCATTGTAAAAGAAGGACTGGTGGGTGATGAGAGGAAGATGAGTACACTGAGAATGGGGGAACGAAAATAAGATGAACAATGCACAACCAGACAAGCTATTAATTACACTGACCTCTACCGGCAGCTGAAATTACTTTGGTTACTGACTGAGGGTAAATAATCTCCTCTGTCTTTAGCGTCTCGAGGTCAAAATTTTGAAAGAGTTAATTAAGAAGTGTAAGACTGGAATGTACAGTTGAAAAAGTAGAAAGTGTAATAATATACGACAACATCTGACAGTTCTTTGTATTATTATAATCCCTCGTATATTTTATGAAAGAATATATATATATATATATATATATATATATATATATATATATATATAATATATATATATATATATATATATATATATATATATATATATATATATATATATATATATATATTACAGATCAAATTTTCGTCATCATGCTATTTAGTTGTTACATATAAAAATTAAAATTCTCTAATATCTCTCACAAAAATTGGTTAGAAATTACACTTAAGCAATCTGCTGTGTGTGTGTGTGTGTGTGTGTGATAATAGTCTAACAACTTTATTTCACAGGCACGAAAGAACAATATACATAACCAATCTTTATCTATTTTTTACAAAGACATTAACGAAGGCAAGAGGATAGACTAGATTACCTACAAGTTCACAGGTCAAAAGGTCAAGGGAAAAATGCTCCTACATTGGAGTACGTAATTCTTTAAGCTGTAGAGAAGGACTAGTTTCAACAGTTGCACCTTATCACAAACTTTATCCTGCAATACAGTCAGAAGTTCTATTAACAATATACAGTGGTCAGATGGGTTACGTCAAGGGGAATCAGTCTGTTGTTTGAATCCCGACTGCCGAGTCTTAGTGTTAATTACTTAGCCATTAAATATGTTAATTAGATGAAAGGTGAATCAGGCGTAAGGTATTTACAAAGTGAATCGGCTGGGTTACTGTTAGTTGTAATTACTGATACGACTAATGGTGTGTGTGTGTGTGTGTGTGTGTGTGTGTGTGTGTGTGTGTGTGTGTGTGTGTGGTGTGTGTGTGTGTCACACAAAAATCATAGCCCATTATTATCGTCACACATAAAATAGTCAATGATTGTATTTTGATCAATGTGTGTGGCCACAACTCAGCTTCAATCATTCACAATAACGTAAAGTAACTCCAAGGATACACGTGTAGACCAGGAGAATATAGTAACCAATCTTAGATGACAACAATTATCATCTTATCTATATATAAAAAACACTCAATTGCAAGCTAAGATTGGATAGAGTATAGTATATTATAATTACAGACATCATCATGCAAAATGAGGTGGCCATGAACTCACTTCATTGCTCCCAAACCGACTAGTCCTTCACCAAGGTTCAATCCTCTCTCCAGTTCACACTACTCACTTCAATACAGGACTCCTCCCAATATCTATCCACCTCAATTCTCAGTCTGACCCTTCCTCCCCCTCAAACCTATCGCCTCTCTCTTAGCGCCTTCATAGTCAAGTCTCGATCTCCATTTGCTCTCGTTTCCCATTTCTTTATCTCTTCATACAGTCTCATCATCCCTCACTGCCCACTAATTTATCGTAGTCATCTCTCCATATATTTCCTCCATGCACATTCCATTATCATCTCCACCTTCCCCCTGTTCCCCACAAACTCTGATCTACTTTTACCCTATAATTTTACCGCTATCACTCCCACTTCGTCCCGCCCACACAATTTTCTCTCCATTCCCGCCCCTTTCCCTTCCCAAGTCGGGCCACCCTCCACAGACAGTCCTCCTCCTCACACACACACACACACACAGACTACACAACATCTCCATCTCCTTATAGGTAGTTCATTACTATTTTCCTATAGACCGTAATCTTGTCGTGTCGTCTCGTCAGTTATTATTTGGTATTTATTTTAATCGATCGCTTAATACATCCTTACCGTTTCATGCATAACACGTCTTTATTCCTCCTCCTTCTCCTCCTCCTCCTCCTTCTCCTCCCCCTAGTCGTTGCTGCTATTGCTGTGCTTTAGTTCATGGTTAATTCTTAGTTACTGATTCATTGTGTTTTTCTTATATCCACATTCTATCAGACACACCTGTTAAATTTCCATAGTATGAAAATGTGTGTTAAACCCACTATACATATATTTATAACTTCGTAAACCTTTAGATATACGCAACAACAGTATGACGAAATACATCACTAACACATTAAATGATCAATAAATCGCTACCACAGCCGATTGCACCACCGCCATTGTCATTACTTATACTACTTTCACAGCCGTCACTGCCAATGCCTTCCACTACTCGTACCACTACTTATTCTCATCACCCACTCCTCTTAATTCCACTCTAACTAAATCACACTACCTCATCCTTCACCTCGTCATGCCTGGCCCTATTTCTATCACTTCATCCTATAATACCTCACCTTAAGCTTAGCCCATTCTAACCTTTCTAACTACACCCCTCAACCCCCATCGTATCCCAAACATTATCTTTCTGACATCATTATACCTTCTCATTTTACCCTACTTACCCACGTCACCCTTTACCTCACCCACCTCTTTTTACCCACCCATTTCACCCCACCTCTCCCTGCCCTACCCTGTTTCACCCCACCCTACATTATCTCACCCCTCCCCACCCCTCCCCACCCCTACCGTCACCTGTCACTCACTATCAGATTTGGACGGGAGGTTCTGTTTATGGATGCACCTCTCATCCGGCAAGAGGCTGAGGACAAGCTGGTCAGGACTTTATGGTGCATTCAGGAGTCAATCTTTATGGATGTATGTATGTATGGAGAAGGGGTGAAGGGAGGTGAGGAGTGGTAGGAGGGTGGGGAGTGGTAGGAGGGTGGTGGGGAGTGGAAGGAGGGTGGTGGGGAGTGGAAGGAGGGTGGTGAGGGGTGTGGGTAGGTGAGGAGTGGTAGGAGGGTTGAGAGGAGTGGAAGGAAGGTGGGGAGTGGTAGGAGGGTGAGGAGTGGAAGGAGGGAGGTGAGGAGTGTGGGGAATGGAAGGAGAGAGGTGAAGGAGTGGAAGGAGTATGGGGAATAGAGGTTGGGGAATGGAGGGTGGTGAGTGAAGGGAAAGTTGGGGGGGGGGAAGGGGAGGAGGAAGGGGGAAGGGGAGAAGGAAGGGGGAAGGGAAGGAGGAAGGGGGAAGGGAAGGAGGAAGGGGGAAGGGGAGGGGGAAGGGGGGTGGAAGATAGGGAAGGAGAATTGAGAAGGTATATATGAATAAATTATAATTATTATGAGAGACTGGTGGTTGAGATGGACGAGAGGACATCGTGTTTCATTGTGACACGTTAAATCGTCTAGTACCAATCCAAGTTTGTTTCTTATCTAGAACTCAACCATTTATCACTTTATGGGTAAGTTTTAAGAAATTATCACTTGTAAATGTCATCACTGTCTCCCTTATACAAAATTAACCTTAAACCTTGGTCTTCGTAGAGAATAATTTAAGTAAGTTTTTCTGTGGATTAATTCGATATAAACCACGAATGTATGTGTGTAGTGAGGATAATTAATGTCAGAAGAGTTTGTGATTATTTTTACACACACACACACACACACACACACACACACACACACACACACACACACACACACACATACACACACACACACACACACACACACACACACACACAGAGAGAAGATCCAGATTAGCATCCTTATAGAAGTGTGTCACTGTTATATATTATTGCCAACCAGTGCTGCTGTTTCTTAATGGAAAAACATATATCTTCGTTTGTCAGGGTCCGTTTTGAGGTGCTCCAAGGCGGGGCCCCCCACCATGGTAGCCGGGCCTCATAATTCTTACTCTCTCATTCACTGCATTTCGCTACACGAATCTCCGAACACATAGTATCACCTTGCTATTTACTTCTGTTTGTGTGCCCCCATTTTTGTGATGCTAGTATGCAAAATGTATCTCAGGTTACATACACTGTGTACATTAACTCTATACAGCCTTCCCAAATGTATCTCAAGTTACATACACATATTATCACCTTGCTATTTACTTCTGTTTGTGTGCCCCATTTTTGTGACGCTAGTATGCAAAATGTATCTCAGGTTACATACACTGTGTACATTAACTCTATACAGCCTTCCAAAATGTATCTCAGGTTACATACAGTAAATTAACTCTATACAGCCTTCCAAAATATCGACATTGAACAAAATATTTATAGACGACACTAAACGTAAAATTCTGGTACATTGCCAAGAGGCTTGATACGTCGGTAGATCAGAGTACCAACCGCACTTGATCATATAAACAAAAAAATACATGTACATATATATACACACTCACTATTTACACAAACACAAGCAAACGCATGCACATAAACACACATTCTTACGGATGCGGTTAGAAATACATTGTCCACAGCACTAAACAAGCACAAACAAACAAACAAACTCACTCATTCACTCTCACTCTCTGTCTCTCAAACACACTTGTC
>JAWZYT010003334.1:10000-30000 GCA_034508575.1 Petrolisthes manimaculis
AGTCAGAGGTGTAAGACAGATTGATATTAGTAGTGCACCAAAATATTTACTGTATATATCGTTTATACTGTTTATCTCTGTCTCTATTCTATCCTCATCGTTTATTTTTCATCATCTTCTCTTTTATGCCTTCGTTCCTGGTTTATCTTCTATTTTATGTTTATCTTTCTACTTTATTTTTTTCCTTTATGCCTATTGTTCCTCCTCCTCTATTTTAATCTGACTTTTTTATCTTCTCATTCCTCCCTCTCTCTGACACACACACACTTATATTTTTTCTCTCTCTCATACACACAACACACAACTTCACTCCCTCCTTTCTCTCTTTCTCTCTCTCTCTCTCTCTCTCTCACACACACACACACACACACACACACACACACACACACACAGACACACACACACACACACACACACACACACATACACACTTTATCCTCACCGCTTCTTACTTTCATTAATACATTTCTGTCCTCATTCCTTCGTCTTCCTCTTCTTTTCCCTATTAATGGTGTGAGAGAAGGGAGGGTGGATGGCTTGGAAGGTGTGTAAGGGAGGAGTGCGAGAGAGGAGTGTGAGGGAAGGAGGCTGTGTGTGTGTGTGTGTGTGTGTGTGTGAGGACTGGTTAGAGAAAGGAGTAGGAGAGAGAAGTGTGAGGGAAGGAGATTGGGGAGGAGTGGGAGGAGTGGGAGTGACAGAGGAACGTGAGGGAAAGGTTGTGTGTGAGAGAGAGAGAGAGAGAGAGAGAGAGAGAGAGAGAGAGAGAGGGACGAGGCTGAGTAGTGAGGGCGGGTGAAGTGAAGAGTATAAGTTGGCCTGCAAATGTCAAGCCAAAGAACAGTGTGAAGGACGTGAAGAGAAAGGTAAATAATCTGAAAAGAGAGAGAGAGAGAGAGAGAGAGAGAGAGAGAGAGAGAGAGAGAGAGAGAGAGAGAGAGAGAGATTCAGACAGAGAGATAACATTGATAGATAAACAGTAAATAAGAATATGAGAGAGAGAGAGAGAGAGAGAGAGAGAGAGAGAGAGAGAGAGAGAGAGAGAGAGAGGTAAGTAAGTCAATCCACCTCCTCCTCTGTACCTCGAAGCGTGTAATGTAAGCACTTTCAACAAGAGTGTGTGGGAGTGGCGGGGGTATGTACAGTCCACACCAAAACTCAATTCTATTCATCTTCGCCTATTTTATTTATTATATTCATGTGATGCATTAATGTTTTGAATTTGTTTTTGAAAGTTTAATTTTAATGGAGATATCTTGACCTTTCACACTCTACTACAATAGATATTACTCAGTTTAAGTGTTTTTTTTTTAATTATTTTAAGTGTTGTTTATTGATATAGTATAGAAAACTCAACTGCCTTCCATTCGTAGACTATATTATATTATTGCCCCTAAAATTTACTTTGTCTGATAGTCTCCATTATAATAACATCGAGTAACTGAATCAATAAAGAGTTTGTAGGAGAATGTTAACTCTTTCAAAACCGCCTCCTTGGAATACTCAATAGATGAAGCTTCTCTGTTTGAAGGGTAATGTGGAGACTCTAATTTTAAGTATTAATATTATCTGAAGGAGTGAGGAATTAATCTGTCATATACAAAATTGGGGTTAAGGATCCATGTTCGAGTCAAATTTATGTTTCTAGAGTGTAAAGACGAACCGAGTTGCTCAACGAGACTTTTTCTAGAGTGACACAGCCATTATATGTTAAGATATATCAAAATAATATTAAATAATAAAATAAATTAAATTAAATTAAAATATATTAAAATAATAGTAAATATTAAAATAAAATATACTAAAATAATAGTAGCCTGCTGGTGCTTAAAACTGTTTGGAGGAATCGGTTACTCCAGATTTACCAACACTTTACCACCATCCTTAAGGGAAGGTTCTTTTGTTGGTAAATTGGAAGGTCTTTGTTTCCTCCTAACTATGCCACGAAACAGATTCCCTCTTAGTACCTTTGAGGGCGTCTGTTTTTTGGAATAGATAGGAATAATCAGTTGCTCCATATTTACCAACACTTTACCACCATCCTTAAGCACTCCATTTCTCGGCATTCAAACAATAAATGGACCTTCTTAGTGACGTCAGAGGACATTTTCGTAATAACTAAACACAAAGCTTGATAATAATAAATACCGTATGATTGCCAATGAAAGGTGGGTGGGTGCATGCAAGAGAAAGGTGTTGAAATACGAGGTGCAAGAAAGAGTAAACAGAAGTAATAGAGAGTAGTTAAAGTAGGGTAGGTCAGAGAAGGGAAAGGGTAAGGTTAGGGGAGGGAGGGGCAGGTGTAGGGGGGGTAGCATGGGTGGGGGGGTAGGGTATGGAACTGTGGGTGGTGGGGCGTGTTGGGTGCGAGTGTGGGCGTGGAGAGGATGATGTATGTATGTATGTACTGTGTGTATATGTGTGTGTGTGTATATATGTGTGTGTTGCATTGGGGTGGGTGAGGTATGTGGAGGGGTGGGTGCGTTTGTGGGCGTGGGTGTGAATGATCTATGTATGTGGTGGGGTCTGGTTACGTAAGAGAGAGAGAGAGAGAGAGAGAGAGAGAGAGAGAGAGAGAGAGAGAGAGAGAGAATCAAGTTAGTGGTATATAAACAAGACACCATAAACCAGCATAACATTAAAGACGATCAAACCCCATCCATCCTCCTATACAACACCCTATATATATATATTTTACAACCCTAGTACTACCACCTACCACCTTTATTTTATTATCTTATTGAACCACTCTTCCAATACCACTCTACTATATAAACCACATTCCCTTTTTACAACCAGCATGATAAAATAATAATAATAACCCTTTATGATAAAATAATATTGCATTGGTAAGTAGGTGTAGGAGAGGTGAAGTGGTGGTGAAGGGATATGATAAAATATAATAGTGGATGCATGCAGTTCTGTTTTTTATTGAACGAACGATTCTGCAGATAAGAGTCGAGGATTGTAAAAATAAAAAAAATATACATTGCCCCCAAATTAAGTTCAAACCCGGAATATTTTAAGGAAACTTGTAGATCGTGTATATACAGTACGAGAATTATTATATTGGAAGGCTTCTGATTCCTCCTGATTATTATGCCACGAAATATACTCCTCCCTATAGATATATAAGTGTATAAGTGTATAAGATATATAAGTGTATAGATGTATAAGTGGTATAAGTGTATAAGTGTATAAGATATATAAGTGTATAGATGTATAAGTGTATAAGTGTATAAGATATATAAGTGTATAGATGTATAAGTGGTATAAGTGTATAAGATATATAAGTGTATAGATGTATAAGTGTATAAGTGTATAAGATGTATAAGTGTATAGATGTATAAGTGGTATAAGTGAATAAGATATAATTATAAGTGTATAGATGTATAAGTGGTATAAGTGTATAAGATATATAAGTGTATAGATGTATAAGTGTATAAGTGTATAGATGTATAAGTGTATAAGTAATGTTTTAGGGATTCACATTTATCTCCTCCAATTCTCTGACTACACAATCTGGCCACTCATCATTCAGACATGCAAACAATTTCCACGGAGGTAAGTGAACTCCAGGCTCTAGTAATGTAGCTAATTAATTAAACAAGGCTGCGAGAAGAACCTGAATCACTGAAGGATCAACATGTAGCAAGTTTCATGATATGGTAATTCTTTATACTAAAAAAAAGTAGTCAGAATTATTAATCTAAGAGTTGTTTGTGTATTTGCCTGCAGTAAAATTGGCAAAGCATATATCCCAGCTTCTTACAACTTGAGGAAATTCTGTAATACCTTGCATAGTTTGTTATTTTTTTGGTTAATAATATTATAACAAAAACTTATCTGTAAATCAATTACTGTCTTCATTACATCCTTACTTAACAAGCAATGAGAGTTTCATTATTGGAAAAATTAATAAGTACTATAATCGATAAATCTGAACTACAACCACTTCGATTATCGTGTAAAGGTTTGCACGCAACTCTACAACGTTAAGAAAATGGGTTTATGCGGAGAGGTAAATGGATGCCAGAAGGAGCAATACAACTCCCTTCATGATGCCTCCGAAGACGAGTAATAATAAGGATCTCAGCTACTTTTCACATTTTCACTGACTGGCTTACAATGACCAAGGATCTATCTAAGCCATGAAGGTGTGATGATGGAATTTCGTTTACTGAATAACTTTTTTGCAAATATTAGGAAGCAGAAGTGAACAAGGGATTAAAATACAGTCAGCAGTAGCAATCCCAAGTGCTGCATGTAACTCGTATTTTGAGTTACTTTTCATTCAGATACTACAAATAATTGGCTGTATAAATAACACTCCTTAATTGAAGATTCATCATGAAATAGTTTTAATTAAGTGAATTCTGCATCTAACTGTACACCTTAAGTGGTTGAGCTTACCACTCTTTCCAAAACAGCTTGACATCACACAGTCTGAATCCCCAGAATGGTAGAAGAGTGTTAACAGGATGCAGACATTTGGAGACTACACCCATACCAGAGTAAACCTTAACTTGATGCAACCTAGCCTAGCCTCTCTCTCTCTCTCTCTCTCTCTCTCTCTCTCTCTCTCTCTCTCTCTCTCTCTCTCTCTCTCTTAGATGCATGCAGTCAGGTTCGTGAAGTTATTTTAGGTGGCCAATCCCCCCCGCCTTATACGTCTCACTAACGAGCCAACACATCCACCTACCCACATGCCGCCCTGCCCATTATACCCCGATAATTACATTTTAATTAATTGTACTTTGAAGCAGGCAGCGAGGCAGTAACTCAGGCGCCATCTGCGAAGCAAATAGCGGCATGAAACATATTCAATAAGAGGCGGAGGAAATTGTTGTTCGGTGATCGTAAAGAGGTGCCAGGAGGAGTGAAATATAGCCAGGCTTCTTAAACACATGCAAACACTGACCCGAACCCAGGCAAGTAGGAAGGCCCACAAAAGTGTCTTGTCTGCTCAACCATCTACCCTACCTTACCCCTACCCTACCCTAAGATCTTGCCCTACCCTACCCTACCCTAAGTTCTTGCCCTACCCTACCCTACCCTACCCACTGAAATTAATCCCTTGCTTGCCTGCTCTCCTCCACTCCCACACCCACTTACACACTCGTACAGACCTCTTTCCTGCCCACCCCACACCAAACTCAAACAAACCCACTCACCCACTCAAGTACTTTAGGCATATCCACCCAACCTCCCACACATGCACCCACTCAAATTGTGACACCCACCCTTCCACTCACTCATTCACTCACTCGAACAAAACCCACTACCCACCCACCTTCACCTCCACCCACTCGAACTGAGTAGTGCGTAGCTACTTGGATTAAATTAAAATCTGGTAGTTAACCTATTTATTGGAAAGTTTATCATGTAAGGAACAGAGGGAAGCTGTCAAACTCTAACGTGAGTTACTCCTATTTGGATGATTATATTTGACTGCGACTGTACTGTACAATAAATGACAAACTCAGCATCCAGATAAACGGAGAACATATCTGATAACTAACTAACTAACTATTCGAACCTTCTCGTGTAGAAATGATTTGGGTTGATGTGTTGTCCTTAATAATGTACAGTACAGTACGTATTTAGAGAACAGCCTGAACACACCACGTTCGTATTACGTTGTACAGTTACGAACATTATTCTGTCTCAGGTTGCTTATAATAAACAACTCACAACATACATTGATATAATTATTACTGAATCACCTAAATTGAAACATTATGAAAGTGACATTTTAGTGGAACCTTCAAAATTATTACAGATCAATAATTAAAATATTGAACATTACTATAATCTGCCTTCTACATATACAGTATACCGGTACACTAGAGTTGCTGAGGGCGTTCACTGGCCGCAATATTTTTTTCTGAAGTTGTACATGTCGGTTCTCTTCTCCTTAGTTGAACTTGGGCTTTAATGTCTTCCTATCGCCATGGGCTCTCTTCACTCCCACCAAATGAGTCGTGGCTTCAGTTTTTGCCAACCAGGTCCGCCGACACTCGGCCCATTATTTACCGAGCCCTTTCTGCATACTAATTAGATGGGATGGCTTCGTGATCACATGCATTTAAAGAGGCGTTAATGAACGGATACTGGCTGGCCCTTGCCCCTTTCCCTTACTTACCCCTTCTTGATGTGTGGTCTCCCATTCCCTATCCTTTTGTAGCTGCTTCTCTTCTCCTCCTTTCCTAGCCTCAATATTGTAGTCACCTTTTAATACACAGGTTTGTCTCTCATTAACGATTTCTGATGACTGTATCTATTAAGTAATATACAATAGGAATACAGTTTAAAGTACCAGGAGTGAATCTCATATGCCTTTCCTTCCTCTTCACTTTTTCTCTTCCAGACACAACCCTTTCCTTCTTTACTATTCCTTCAGCCACATTTCCTCCCTTCCCTTGCTCTCCTGACACAAATACCCTTCCTTCCTTCCTCTTCACTTTCCCCTGCTTCACACACCCCTTCCATTCTTTAATATTTCCCCAGCCACATTTCCTCCATTCCCTTGTTCTCCTATCACATGTCTTCCCCTTTCCTTGCTCCCCTATCATGCACATCCACTCGCCACATTTCTTCCTCTCCTTCCCCGTCCCCCGTCCTCCTCCATGAATCACCACGGGGATAGCAGGCAAGGTGTGGTGGGGATTTTCAGCCTCACGAGAGAAACAATGAATGTATGAATAGATGAATGACAATGGGGGGAAGAGAGACGTTGGGGAAGGAGGTGGTTGGTGCGTAGGAGGCTGAGATGAGAGTAAAAACATAATCGAAAGCACAAACCATGCAGGTACGAGTAGAGGTAGAAATATATACTTTGGAAAAATAAAGGATAATTGTGGGAGATTTATGAGTTCAAGTCACACAGTCCATGAGGAACAAGTTAAGGTCACTGTGTGGCCTTAATTAATCCTGCGTGTACGAGCAAAGGATACTGAAAATGAAAGTTTTGTCCCCCTCCACTGGCTCCAACACAAGACCTTACATAAACATTATAGACAGAAAAATCACGTTCAGAGACAATTAGAAATTAAATTAAACAAATAAATCACAGGAATATCATTAACAATGGGAATATAATTATCTTTATGCGACCTCAATAATTATATTCCTTGTAAGTTGTACCATATTGGTCAGAAATTACTAATATAATTTTGATAAGAGGAGCCAGTTCATTTATCTATGTAATGTAAGCTAATGCACTACGAAAATAGATTCTCCTCACACTAATTGGTGATTCTTCGATCAATTCCAAAGAAGACATTAAGGAAGAGAGTGTGTACGACAGATGAGGGACCTGAACCAGAGGAGACGACTAGTGAAATGAAAATGGGAAACGCCAACAGATGAAGAAGAAGAAGAAGAAGTGACACTGTACTAAAGATAAAGAGAGAGTAGGGCTACACACGGACACATAGGCTACCCATAAGGACCCTGTGCTCGTGTATGATAATTGGAGGCTTCTGATTCCTCCTGACCATGCCACGAAACAAGCTCCTTCTAAATAGGTGGCGTTTCGTGGCAATATTTGAAGGACTCGTTTATCTCCAATTTTCTGACTATAACACAGGGTCCCTTAAACACATATACTGTACTGCACATACATACATAGAAAGGGAGATTATGACCCACAGACAGAGAGAGAGAGAGAGAGAGAGAGTAAGAGAGGAGATAAAGAGAAGGAAATAAAGACGTACATATAAGACCTCTGCATACATACATACATACATACAGAGAGTCATACATACATACACACATACAGAAAGTCATACATACATACATACAGAGAGGAGAGTCATACATACATACATACAGAGTCATACATACATACAGAGAGTCATACATACATACATACAGAGTCATACACATAGCATATCACACCACATCACTTCAAATCACCCTAACACTGTGACTTAGGGCCTTAACAGTACGTTTCCACACTCAGTTCAGCACACAATTTGTTTCTGCACTCACTCATTAGGACTCATTACTTCTCCCCGCCTCACTGCACCAAACCCCCGGATGCCCTCACCAGGCTCACACCCTCACTCACGACTCACACACACTTCAACTACACACACACATACACACAGAGACAGACAGACACACTTCAACCACACACACACACACACACACACACACACACACAGACAGACACACTTCAACCACACACACACACACACATACACAGACAGACAAACAGACAGACACACAGACAGACACACAGACAGACAGATACATAGACAGACAGATACATAGACAGACAGATACATAGACAGACAGACAGACATATAGACAGACAGACAGACAGACAGGGGGTGGGGGACATATTCTCTCCCCCCATTCCTACCAGCGAGCCACTATTTAGGACGTTTTTGAGGGACATTAATCTCTTCTTCCTTTTCCTACCAGCGAGCCACAAACTACAGTAGGATGTCCCAGGTTATTTTCCCCATGCAGCACAGAGTTGGCTGCATGGGGCACTGAACTATATACTCACCCTCACCCTCCGTCCACTTGGGGGGGTTGAGGAGGGAGGGTTGGGGGTATCTTCTCATGTCGCTGCTTTACCAATACTTCTTCAACCCAACTTGCTTCTCCTCTCAAGAGCTTGTAATAAGTTCTGGATCCCAAGTTCTGTCCTGCCCACGTCTCTACTCGGGAAGCAGAGACCTCTAGAGACTCATGATAGCGAGCGAGGTCATCTAATAAGCAACTCCAGACTAACTAGTATAAGGAGAAATATTTTTGTCTGAATGTCTGTCTGTCTGTCTCTCTGTCTATGTGTCGGTCTATCTGCCTGTTTGTCTGTCTGCCTGTTCGTCTGTCTGTCCTTTTCTGTCTTTCTCTTTTGCTGTACACTCAAACATAAAAATAAACGAGTTAATAAAATATGTAACTATAAATAAACCAATGGATAAATAAGTAAATACGTATTAACATGCAAAAAAAAAAAAAAAAAATAATAATAATAATAATAATAACCCTTTCATCTTGGGTGGCCACAGGAGCTGAAAATATGCGTTGGTTTTGCTTCGTTATATCTGTGTGTGTGTGTGTGTGTGTGTGTGTGTGTGTGTGTGTGTGTGTGTGTGTGTGTGTGTGTGTGTGTGTGTGTGTGTGTGTGGCCTGGTCTGACCTTACACTGGTATTTATTTATCAGGCCACCAGTCACCTGCACACTTGTCTGACGAGGGGAATGGGGTGGTGGTGGGGGGGCTCAGTGGTGGGGCTGTGGAGTTGTGGGAGGAGGGAGGGAAGGAAGGAATGTGCTGAATTTTCACTTTTCTCTCTCCCTAATAAATATTTGTAAAATTTTACTATACGCTATTTTGATTCATTCTCACAATTCCCACATGCCAGAATATTTCGTTATTGCTTTTGTCACTATTAATGTTACCGTTAATTATTATAATGATAATAATTATTATAATGATAATTATTATGATAAATGAATAATAATTACAAATAATCATCATAATCATAATCATAATAATAATAATAATAGTAGTAATAATTTTCATTAAAAAAATTATAAACATATACTTTATAAATTGTCAATATTATAATTAGGGTTCAATCAAGTGCTTGTAATGCAGATGGCGAATTTAGAAGCTGGTAATCACTCAAGAAAATACCACTAAACCACATGTAAGAAATTGTGTTAGATGGTGGTGAATGAAAGAAGGAAGAACTAAATAACCTCAATTCCCTCACAAAATTCGAGACCTCCAAATTATTTCTGATGGAAGGGGCATAACTTTGGGGGAAGAGGAGGAGAAGGAGAAGGAACAGGATGAGGGAGGAGGAGGAGGAGAAGGATGAGAGGGGAGGAGGAGAAGGATGAGGGAGGAGGAGGAGAAGGATGAGAGGGAAGGAAGAGAAGGATGATGGAGGAAGAGGAGAAAGAATAGGATGATGGGAGAGGAAGAGAAGGAACAGGAGGGACTCGGGTGCAAAGGTGTGTCCAATTAACCACAAGAATTAATACACGCCCTGTTATTTATTAAGGGTTTACACTGTATAGAAAATGTAACACTATGTAACTTTAAAAAAATACAACATTATTATTAAGTTTGTTGTAGTTTTGCACTTAACGAGTCACTTGGTAGATCATTTACTACAGTACTTCCACTATAATTATCTCTCTTCTCTTTCCATATTGCCTGTGTAAGAACTCCCGTGGCCAAACCGTACGTACATACATGCTGACAATTACAATCCTTCATTTTTGGACACATAGATTGAGAGTGAAATAAATATACGTGACAATAAGAATCGCAGAGTGTACATGCTGACGATTTCAATCCTTTATTTTTGGCCACATATATCGAGAGGGAAATGGTCTACATATAAATAGATATACTACATGTGACAATAAGAATCGCTACTCCAATCAATCAAAACTTATTACTTTATAGATAGTTAGACGTGTGAGATAATAATACTATACGTGAGATTAAAGATAGTTAGTTACTCTATTAATCGACACTTACTTTAATTGGCTTGAGTTACGTTTACGATGCCTCTGTCACTATTACTCACTTTTTCTGTTCGTGTGGAGTCTGTCTGTCTGTGTGTCTGATTTTATCTTCCCAGTGAATTGAAAAGCAGCCACAGTCACACATCATCATCCTGGGGAAAAGATAGAAAAATTATATATATACCTAAACAAAAAATATCAGCATATCAATAATGACGACGGCAAAATTAATAATATTGTGGTGGTGGTGGTGGTTAAAAACTTCACAGAGCCAACAACAGACAGGAGGTCGACCTTTGTGAACAGTGCAAGTGTTATGATTTTTTTTTAACCGAGTGATCTTTGAGGTCCTTTATACAGTCTTTCTTCTAGCCTCTTTTCCCAAGAAACAAGCTCCTTCCATACAGGTGGTGTTTCGTGGTGATATTTGAAGGACTCGTTTATCTCCAATTTTCTAACTACATCACATGCAGGGTCCTTAACCAATCTATATATAGACTTCGTTAAACTTTCCACCTCACATACATATCCCCTATCTTCTTCTTGCTCCATACACATTAATGCTACACCTTCCCATCCAGCCTACTCTCACTTCAAACTATCCTCTTACACACTACTTTTGCTTACTTCATTACACACACACACACAACACACATTCTTACACAACACAGTCCAACAACTTCTTTGCCTACTCCACTACACACACACACACACACACTCAATACACACATTCCCACGTACTCTAGTAAAGCTGCAACATATATACACATCCTTTCTCACTCTCCACCCGCGTCATTTCTCTTCACATCCTTTTCTGACAGACATTCTCACATTTTAATTCACCGCTCCCCTCACCTCACCTCTCCACTTTCTCAGTTTTTCTTGTCACACTTCGCTCCCTGATTTCATTCTTCCTTTATTTATTTATTTCCTTTAACCCTTGAGTCACTTTATTCAATCCATTCCTTTATATATCTATCTGTTTATCTATCTACAATATATCCATACCTATACATCTCTATACTTATCTATCTCTCTATATCTATCTGTTTATCTATCTACTGTATCTTTCATTTTCTCTATACCCATCTATCTCTCACCATATCTATCTATTTCTCTATCTACCTATTTATCTCTATACCTATCTATCTCTCTACACATCTATTTATTTATCTATCTATTAACCAATCTATTTAACTATGCCTGAGGCGGGCTGGGACAGGGAATGGGGAGGGAGGGAAGGGGAGGAGGAGGGGAGGGGAAGGGGAGGGAGAGGAGGGAGGGGAGGGGAGGGGAGGGAGGGGGGGCTGGAGTGGGAGGGGAGAGGGAAGGGGGAGGAAGGAGGGGAAGGGGAGAGGAGGGAAGAGGAAGGGGAGGGGGAGGGAGGAGGAGGGAGGGGGAGGGGAATGGGGAAGGGAGGGAAGGTGACCGAGCATGACCAGGCCAGTGTCAACACCACTATTTATGGACGAGGGAAAAAGGTGGGTCAGGCATGAGAGAAAAATACCTTCACGGGGAACTCAATTTGCCAACCACCAACCACCACCCACTGACACGGATAAGAGACAAAACCCGCCACACATGTTGACCAATTAAGCAATACCCAGGATGAGGATTAACTATATTCAATAAAGAAAAATGGGATAGTGCAGATAATACCGTATAGATGATTCATGCAGCATTGGACTAACATATATATTTCCCAGTCTTATATAAATTATAAAAAATTGCACATCTACAACCCTTGATAATTCCAACTCAGGTAAAGACAGAGTTACATTATGACTTGTATATTGGGATTCTGACAGTCTACATTGGTTCCTTTTGTTATTTCGAGTGGCTAGGCTTGGTGGAGAGAAATTAAACTTTGAGGGCAGGCAGAACAGGGAAGTAAGGGTATATAGTTAGATTATGAGTTGAACGTTAGGGGGCCGAAGGGGTATCAAAGTTCTTTAATTACAACTACCTATATTTCTGAAGGCAATATGGTACAGTCACGAGCAGTAATAAGTATCCAGGTGTGCTTCGAATACCTACAGACAGTAAATAAAATAAATACACAATAAGATCTCTATTGTAATGAGTTCGTTGGTGAATTGGTGAGTCGATTGTTCAAAGCTTCAACCAAACCAGTGTATACTTATTAGTGCTCGTGACTGTACTACCTCCCTTGTGTGTGTGTGTGTGTGTGTGTGTGTGTGTGTGTGTGTGTGTGTGTGTGTGTGTGTGTGTGTGTGTGTGTGTGTGTTGCCAAGTGTAGTCGTTAGTATAGTATCAAGTTTAATTAATAAGACTTAATAAATTTAATTAATAAAGAGAGGGAGGGATACATTTGGTGACTAATTTAAAGGTGGTAATTCTTTTCTGGTACATTGGAGTGAAATGATTCCTCCAAAGTATGCTAGGAAACAGGACCAGAAGAGCACAAAAAATAGATAGTGTTATGTTGCTTGGAATAATTTGGAGGATTCGGTTACTCCAGAATTACCAACACAAATCTTTCCCCTTAATTGAAAGCAAAGGAGGTGATAGACTAAAAATACGATTGAAGGAGACGACGAGGGAAGGAGTAAAGAAGGGAATAAGAGCAGGAGGAATTATAGAGAAAGAAGGAGAAGAATACCTGTGATGAAAATGGGAAAGTGTGGAAGGAGAAAGGGAAACAAGAGGGATAGGGACTGATGAAAGGAGGGAGGGAGGGAGGAGAGAAAAAGAATTAGAAAAAAAAATGGTAAAGAATGTGAAAGGAGTGAATGTGGGAGATGGACAGAGGGAGGAGGAATGATGTGATGTGATGTGATGTTTTTTGTTTTGCTTTTTAGTATAAAGTAATTGATTAAATATTAGATTAAAAATTAGATAAAATATTCTACAACGGGCTGTGAAAAATTCTATAGAGAGATGCTGAATATTTAATAGTGTAAGACAGATAGAGAAAGAAAATAAGGAGTGGATGAAACAATGTATGCCATGAAATAATATTCCTTGCTATTTCCTGACAACCCAGCTGCATGTGCAAGTAAATACGTCACACATACACAGACGAGTGTGTGTATCGTCCATTCAAACATTCGTATCTACCATCTCCATATTTTTTCCTCATCTTTCTATAATTTTGCAAACCGACTTTGTACTCACTCAATACAGGTTTTCTACTCCACAAGAGCCTACATACATACATACATACACACCGTACATACATACATACATACATACATACATACATACATACATACATACATACATACACACCGTACATACATAAATACATACATTCATACATACATAAATACATACATACATACATACATACATACATACATACACACCGTACATACATAAATACATACATTCATGCATACATATATACATACATACACATTCATGCATACATATATACATACATACACATACATACATTCATATATTCATACATACATTCATACATACATATACATACACACATACACCGCCGCACCCCGTCTGGTTGGACAGGTAT
Organism: Petrolisthes manimaculis; assembly: GCA_034508575.1. NCBI lineage: Eukaryota > Metazoa > Arthropoda > Malacostraca > Decapoda > Porcellanidae > Petrolisthes > Petrolisthes manimaculis. The sequence continues at coordinate 24,001 of JAWZYT010003334.1, forward strand.
GTTAGAGTACAAGGGGTGAATATTGTACAGGTAAGGAGCCACAACAATGGACAACTTTTCCAATTACCTATTGTTCATACTCTTCTTTTTTTTTGTTTTTTGAGACTCCTGATTTTCTCATGGCTGCTTTGGAACGAAAACACACACACACACGAACATGCACTTACTGCCTGGTGTATATGCTATTCCTCCTAACCCGGACATACCAACCACATGAATCATATATACACACTACTGTTGTCAGGAGTTCTTGATTTTCCCAGCCCCTTATGTCCACTCGTGATAACTAATCCCTGACCAGAGACGAATGGCAGGCACCACACACAGTACCAAATGTACCAAAAGAGAATTACCACCTTAATGACCAACACCATGAGTCGATAAGCATAAAGCCCTAAATCTTCACTTTTTTTTTATTAGTTCTTGTTCAGTCACAGGATTTCAGACAGATGGATCAGACTTCCAACTCGTCTCTGATGCTTACCAGTGTTGTTAAAAAATAAATTAATAAGAATATAAAGTTAAGATAATATCGCATTTGTGTTTGTTACAGTTTGGAATGTGTAGTGAATTAGGGTTGTTAAGAGACAGTACAGCCACAATCAAATATCCACCCACACTTTCCTTCCATTGTAGTAAATATCTTGGTAATAAAGAACAACACATGTATGATTTTGCAGCACCTCATAATGATATTTGAAGGGGGTTGAGTTGACGTAAGGTGTTGCTTGCTTGGTTATATTCTGATATGATATTGATTTATTTGTACGAGGGAAGTCAAGTGTGGGTGGTTTTGTGATTGTGGCTGTACATATCGTTTTTATGATGATACCAAGCCAAGCCAAGCCTGTCTAATTAAGTGTTTGTTGGGTTCTCCTCCTTCCTGGTTGAATAAAAAAAAAAAAAAAAAAAAAAAAAACCTATTCTCATGCATTTGGTCAGAAGAATTAAAATATTAACGTACGATAAGGAATAGTTTGAATGATACGGGTTTGTTTCATGTGATATTAACGTGCGATAAGGAATAGTTTGAATGATACGGGTTTATTCCATGTGATAATATATACTTAAGAAATTATGAAAAAAACGGATATATTCCATGTGATATAAACTTAATTAAGAAACTATGAAAACAAATATATGGTAGTTCAATGATTCCTCAAAACTATATATACCACAAAACATAAAAATAATGGGTTTTCCTCTGTGACACAATTTACATAAGAAAAAAATAAATACTCACCTCCAATTCGCTGACATATATTTATTATTATATAGTTTCTCACCAACTCTCATATATACAAGTCCTTAACATCTGTGTCCTACATTTAAACTTAAGACAAAAAAAAAAAATGAAAATAAAAAATAAAAAAAATCACAAAAATAAAATCCTGAACCAATTTCATAATAATAATAATAATAATAATATATAGTTTGGCACATGAGTGAGTCACATGCAGGTGTGTGTGTGTGTGTGTGTGTGTGTGTGTGTGTATGTGTGTGTGTGTGTGTGTGTGTGTGTGTGTAAATTATCAAAACACGGCCATTACCACACGTCCCGCCTGCTCTTACACTTCTTGCCCCCTCGCCCTAACTTGACGGAGGCACGCGAGCGAACAGCACCCCCCTCCCCCTCCCCCTCCTCCTGTAACCCCCTAACAACCCCTCCCCCCCTCCCTCCTCCTGTAACCCCTCATCCACCACCCGTCCACTCCCTGTGTGTGTGTGTGTGTGTGTGTGTGTGTGTAGCTCTGTCTTTCTCTCCCTCTCTCTCTCCTTGTGTATGTCTCTCTCTTTCTATCTCTGCCTGTATCTCTGTCTCTCTCTCTGCCTGTGTGTCTGTCTGTCTGTCTGTCTCTCTCTCTCTTTCTCTCTCTCTCTCATCCACATCTATCTATCTATCTACCTATCTATCAAACTCTATCTATCTATCTACCTATCTATCAAGCTATGAATCTATCTGTCTATCTATCTATCTCTACCTATCTATCAAGCTATGAATCTATCTGTCTATATATCTGCCTGCCAGTCCTATATATTTTTTGTATGCCCACCTTTTCACCAACTCTTCTCCCAGCAGCCTTTTCTATAGCCCGCTTCTCAAATCCTCTCAATCCTTTTCACAACTCTCTCTCTCCTCTTCCTCCCTCCCTCCCTCCCGATTTTCCTATTTCCTACTGACCATTTTTACTATATTTTTTCCAGTCCCTATTTACTACCTTTTCAAAAACACCATGACCCTTTTTTTTCCTTTCCTACCCATAGTGGTTCTTTCCATGACATTTTTCCCTATTTAGTTTTTCGTTTGACCCCATTTTCTTTTCCTGCCAGTCCTGCCTTTTTATCTCCCCCCTCCTCCTCCTCCTCTCTCTCTCTCTCTCTCTCTCTCTCTCTCTCTCTCTCTCTCTCTCTCTCTCTCTCTCTCTCTCTCTCTCTCTCTCTCTCTCTCTCTCTCTCTCTCTCGTCTCTCCTCTCTCTCTCTCTCTCTCTCTCCTCTCTCTCTCTCTCTCTCTCTCTCTCTCACTCTCTCTCTCCTCTCTCTCTCTCGGTCTATCTTATTTCCCTCCTTCTTTTACAGTTCTGTCCATATCTTTTCCTACTCTTCTCTTCCTTGCTTGCTCCTAAACTTTCTTCAAATCCTCCAACTCACCTAAACTTATAACCTGCCTGGTCTTCCTCTCCACCCCCAGTCCCTCTCATCTCCCCATTCTCCTTCATTCCTGGTGGTGGCGGTGGTGGTTGTGGTGATAGTAGTAGGTAGTGACAGTGGTGGTGGTAGTGGTGATAGTAGTGGTGGTGGTAGTGGTGGGTGACAGTGGTGGTAGTGGTAGTGGTGGTGGTAGTTGCGGTGGTGGTAGTGGTGGTGGCCGGTGGTAGTAATGGTAGTGGCAGTGATAGTTGTGGTGGTAGTACTAGTGGCAAGTGGTGGTAGTGCAGTGGTGGTGGTGGTGGTGTCGACATAGGTGTTGAAACGCTAACAACATTCTCTTCTTGTCGTATGCTGACCGGGGCGTGCAATCATTCATTCATTCCTTATTCTCCCAAGTGTACTGGCTTTGAGGCACGCTCGCTGGGAGGATGTTGATCAGTACTAGCGCAGGATACTAGGTTCTTAATTCCATAGCTGGGAGTTGGATTACACTTTGCCGGCAGGGGCTGAATATTTATTGTGTTACACTCTCAGGCCTTTATTCTCAACCCCCACCTATCCTGACTCTGGTTGTCGGTGTGTGGGGTGATACGAGATTCCTTGTATATAATGAGGTGAGGTGATACGAGGTTCCTTGTATATAATGAGGTGAGGTGATACGAGATTCCTTGTATATAATCGAGGTGAGGTGATAAGAGATTCCTTGTATATAATGAGGTGAGGTGATACGAGATTCCTTGTATATAATGAGGTGAGGTGATAAGAGATTCCTTGTATATAATGAGGTGAGGTGATACGAGGTTCCTTGTATATAATGAGGTCTACTGTGATGATTGTAATGTGCAGCAAGGACACCGGTGAATGATAATAATATAAGTATACAAAACCAGCCCTCGAGATTTACCATACCACTGTATTTATTTATTGTTTATAATATGCGAATCATAAGTTATAAAGTTTTATATTTCTGTTGCAGAATAATAATGTACATTAAGCTAAAAGTTATCAACGGGAACTTACTGATAGATACAAAGTTTTCTATTAAGGAGATCGAATTCAAGACTGATTTTTCACGACAAACAGGGAAACATCGTGGCCCTGTAATTATCAAGAGAGGGAATCACGTTCTTGCTTCACATTCGATCAAGGTTTGCTAGGAAGTGAGGTTTGTGTGTGTTTACATTTTAATTTTACCTTTAATTAAGTATACCTTTTGTAAGATGATCACATTGCAAAACACCCTCACTGGTACCAATGCATATACAGTCTGAATATTCTCTCACGCTGCACTTAATGCATTTGGGTGTCAGTTTGCAAGTCGTGACGAGTGTGTGTGTGTGTGTGTGTGTGGTGAGAGAGAGAGAGAGAGAGAGAGAGAGAGAGAGAGAGAGAGAGAGAGAGAGAGTGTGTGTGTGTGTGGGTGGGGCGATAACCTGCTCCTCGGTATATGAGGTAGCGGTATGAAAGCCTGGGTCCAGAGTCTGAATATGTAAAAACCACGTTCTTCTTCCAAGGATGTCAGTGGCTGGGAGTATAAGAGTCACATAAATTCAACACCGTGTGAAGAGAAGAGGAGAGAGTATTGTCAGAGTGTTGCTACTCCTTTGATTTGAAGAAGCAATTGCAAAAATATTCACAAAGTCCATAAATATTCACAAAGAAATGGAGTAAGAATTAAAAAATATATAATTAAAGAAACAGCAACAATTTAGGCTATACTTAGATCATGTGAAGTTTGACACCTGTTCCAATTTTCTCTTTACAAATAATGGATAAAAAAAATTCACAGGAAAGCAATACATCCACAAACCGGTATTTATGATGTTGGTGATAAGAATGAATGGAATAATATTAGATAAATATATAAGCAACAAGAAAACTTTCCTCTTAAGAAATATTCTGCCTGCAATCACTTCACTTTGTACAGCTCTTCACAGAAAGTATAATATTTCTCAATCCGAAATTACGATTTGTGCAACAGGTTAAGTAAAAGGGAGGGAGGGAGGGAGGGAGAGAGAGGGATATTAGGAGGGGTGAGGGAAGGAGAGAGAGAGAGAGGGAATGAGGGAGGAATGAGAGAGAGAGGGAGGGAAAAAAAAAAAAAAAAAAAAAAAAATTATAACCTCCATTTCTTTTCTTTCTTGTGTTCTCCTCCTCCTCCTCCTCCTCCTTCTCCTTCTTCTTCTCCTCTTCCTTCTCCTCCTCCTCCTCCTTCTCCTCCTCAGCGTCGCCAGTGGTGCGCTAAAAGGACTGTAATTATACCGTATCTCTTCGTTTACGAGCCGGGGAACTATTGTATTATTGCGGGATGACTCAGTTGGCTCGCTCCCTTTTACCGCCGGGCTCCAGGGATCCATTTTGCGCAACACCACCACCACCTTCCCACACAAATAATATGATAATAATAATAATAATAATAATAATAATAATAATAATAATAATATTTTACACTCTCAGTCAGTTAGTCAGTGAGTGGGTGGGTGATATGAGTGCTTGTGGGTGACTGTGGATGTCTGTGAGTGGTTGTGTGTGGTTCTGAGTGGCTGTGAGTGGCTGTGGGTGGCTGTGGGAGGTTGTAGATGACTGTGAGTGACTGCAGGTGATCTGAATGGCTGTGAGTGGCTGTGGATGATCTGAATGGCTGTGGGTGGCTGTGAGAGGTTGTAAATGACTGTGAGTGCCTGTGGGTGACCTGAGAGGCTGTGGATGATCTGAATGGCTGTGAGTGGCTATGGGTGATCTGAGTGGCTGTGGGTGGTGGCTGTGAGTGGCTGTGAGTGGTGGCTGGGAGTGGCTGGGGTGAGAGGTATACACTTTATCTGGACCGACATCCCTGCACAGTCATGCTCGCGACACCCAGTATACCCCCAACCCCCCAACCCCCATCCCTCTCCCGCCCCCACCACCTCTAAACCTTGTCCCACTTCTCCCCTTTACCCTCCCCCTCCCCCACTTGCTGTCCCCCTCTCCTCCCCTCTCCTTACTTCTCGTTCAGACAGTCTCTCGTTCTCTTCCCTTACCTCCTCTCGTTCTGCCTAAAAATAAATCTGGAGGTAAAAATAATAACAATGATATTAAGCTTAAAATATTTCTAAAATTAAATATAATAATGACGACAACAACAATAATAATAATAATAATAATAAAAAGAAGAAGAAAAATAACATTAATAATAACAATGATAACAATAACAATAATAAATAATAGCAATAGCAATAACAACAACAATACTACTAATACTAATACAAATACAAATACAAATACAAATACAAATACAAATACTAATACTAATACTAATACTAATACAAATACAAATACAAATACAAATACTAATACTAATACTAATACTA
>JAWZYT010003334.1:35000-37500 GCA_034508575.1 Petrolisthes manimaculis
CTTCTCCTCCTCCTCCTCCTTCTTCTCCTTCTCCTCTTCTCCTTCTCCTCCTCTTTCTTCTTCTTCTTTCACCCTTTATCTTCTTCATCCTTTATTCTCTCCTCCATTCTCCACTCTGCTTCTATTCCACCATCCATCATCATTCTTATCTCTTTTCCTTTCATTTTAATCTTTTCTTCCTTAATTTAGTTTTTCTTCCAAAAGGTTTTCATCTTCCCATTTTAAAATTTTCTTCCTTTTTTCCTCTCTCTCTCCAAATTGTTTTCATCTTCCCATTTTAAACTTTTTTTTTCTTCCCCAGATTGTTTTCATTTTTCCATTTTAAAATTTTCATCCTTTTTTTTTTATCTCCAGATTTTTTTCATTTTCCCATTTTAAAATTTTCATCCTTTTTTTTTTTTTATCTCCAGATTTTTGTTTTCCTCTTCCCTATAATTTTCAAACATCCCCTCTATCTACAGTACTACCTTTTCACATTCACCCTATTACCCCACCTTTCCACATTCACCCTATCACCCCACCTTTCCTCATTCACCCTATCACCCTACCTTGCCTTATTCACCCTATCACCCCACCTTTCACCACCTTCACTCTCGTCCCCTTCGCCCCCTCCCCCCCCTACCCTAAACACACATTCACCGTCTCTTTTTACCTTTCTAACCACTATCCTTTTTTATTCTCACCTCCCTCACCTCCCTCACCCCTCACCCCCCCTCCCCAAGCCTGTCTCCCTACCCCCGCACCCTCCCGCACCCCCCCAAGCCTGTTCCCCTCTTCCCGCACCCCCTTAAGGTGAATAGAGAGGGGGTGTGGGCAGGAGGGGGTCATTGTGATTCAGGGGAGCGAGTCGAGTGAGCGGTGGGTGGGAGGTGGTGACAGTCGAACCATGCAGGGAGGAGCTGTGTGTGTGGCGGCAGGGGAGGGCAGGGGAGAGGAGGTGAGGGAGCAGAGAGGCATGGACGGGGTGGGGGGGGAATGGATGAGGAAAAAGGTGGGTTGGAATGGATGAGAGAGAAGGTGTGGGACTAGATGAAGGAGAAGGGAAGAGGAGGAGGGAGAAAAGGAGAGAGGAAACGGAGGAAGGAGAGAGGATAATGTGGAATGCAGGAGAGAGAGACGGAGACGGACAGGGTGTAAGGATGAGGAAGAGAAGGACATGGGAAAGAAAAGGAGAAGGGAAAGACAGTGAGAGGAAATGAAGGAGGGAGACAAAAATGGGATAAGGGAGATGGAGAAAGACTCGGTGAATATGGAAGTGGAGGGTAGAGGATTTAGAAAGGTGAGGAGACAGGTGAGGAAGGGCGGGTGTGAAAGGACGAGAGGGGTAGGTCGTAAGCAGAAATGTGAGGTGAGATAGATAGGTAGAGAGCAGAGAGTACTAAGTGGCGAATAAGAGGAATATAAATGACAGTGGAAATAGGGGGTCAGTTAAAAATGATCAATACATTTGCCAATCATAATTTCCAGTTTGATAAATATTTAATAATACTGCTTCTATAATATACATACAGACAGAAAGAAATATAAATAGACAAAGAAACCGAACCAATCACATAATATCCTTGTAGGAGAGAGAAAAAGGAAAGTATTGGTGTGTGAGAGAGAGAGAGAGAGAGAGAGAGAGAGAGAGAGAGAGAGAGAGAGCTGTGTGTGTGTGTGTAGTGAAGGGGAGCCAGCCTAGAGTGTGGGTGGAGTGTGTTTGCATAGCGCTTTTCTTTTTGTTTAATTCTATTTTGCGTGTGTATGTGATGTGAGTGAAGGATGCATATGTCAGCTGTCTGTCAAGAGGGTGCTGTGGCCAATGGTGTGTGTGTGTGTGTGTGTGTGTGTGTGTGTGTGTGTACTTGGTTGTGTGTTCAGTTGTATGTGTGCTTGGTTGTGTATGTGTATTTAGTTGTGTGAATATTTAGTTTTTTTTTTTTGTGTATATGTATTTAGGTGTGTGTGTGTGTGTGTGTGTATTACTACTACTCATGCCTGAAAACAAGTACCAGACAGACAGACAGACAACTGTAGTGGCTGTGAGTGGATCCATTGCCTCGCCTCATGTACCTCCAGAAACAACAACACACAACAACCAGGAACTTACAGGGGAGATAGATTATTATTGTGTTGGTGAACAGGAAGGCCCTCTGCTGATTCCTCCAAACTATGCCACGAAACAGATCCCCTATTATAGTACCACTGAGGTCGTGTGTTTTCTAGTCTAGTTTGGAGGTATTAAAGAGCTTCATTAGTATTCACCAACAAGAGAATATCCCCTCTGAATACGTTAGGATGGGAAAATGGTATACGATCATAAATTTGTTTTCCTGTCAGCGTGTCTTTGAGATTATTTTACAAGAACAATGTGAAATCTTGAGTACAAATTCAGCTGATCAAGACTGAGAAACGAGGGAGAGGAGCCAACTGTACACCTATAGAGGCTGAGTTCGAATGTCTATAGGGTGTGTATGTGTGGTGCCTGCATGCCGTTCGTGTCTGCTGGTCAGGGATTACG
>JAWZYT010003334.1:42500-144428 GCA_034508575.1 Petrolisthes manimaculis
AATTCCCACACCTAAGTCATGCAGCAGTTTCTAATGTGACACAGAGGTAAATCACTAATGAAGGCAGGATTGTTTGGCTAAATAATTCCTCTCTATACTATGCCACTATTCATTGAGCCTCCCTGAGAATGATATAAACGTCACTCTATTCATAAACTGATAAAGGAAATACGATATACAAAGTTTCTCCTTCATTCATTCATATGTTTTCACCGACACCGTGTTTATTACCGAAGGAGTTACAAGAGTCCGCCTTGGCCCTATAAGATAAATAGAGGCCAATTAATTCCTTCACATTAAAAAAAAAGGCTTCCGAAGTATTGATACGAGTGGGGAATGCGTATATATATATATATATATATATATATATATATATATATATATATATATATATATCTTAGCATACTTTTTGGAGGATTTTGTGGCCTTCAGTATGCAGACAACAGATTGCCCAATTTCGTGTGCAAATATATTTTCCGACGACTGTAAGCCATCCCATCTGTAACTTCCCCAACCCCAAATAATATCTTAATGCACGGTACTCCTCCCACTCTCTCTATCCACTCCTACACCCGAGCCCTCCTATACTATACTATACTCCTACACAGTCAACTCTACTCTACACTCCAGACCTCCTCCTGTTTATACGCAGCTTTCACACCAACTTTTCTACGCACCCCCTCTTCCTACGCACTCCTTTCTACACTCCAGCCCTTCTCTATTGTACACACCATTTTTACACCCCAGCTATCCCCCTTCTACACTACTACCTCCTTTTACACATCCCATTATACACAACAGCCCCCCCTCCCCCCACTCCCACTCCCCACTCACCATCAGCAGTCTCACTCTCTCTGAAATATCACCCTCACAGCTCCACCCAATTTACATTCTCTTCAGTCCCTATCCACACCCCTTCTCCCTTCCCGCCCCTCTCAACTAAACCCAGACCCTCACACAAACTCCACTTGGGATATTTTCATGCGACCATTATCATCACAAGTTACATTATTTCACTACCACTATATCAACCCAACCTCCCTTCCTCATCCCTCCCTCCCTTTTTTCTTGATACCTCTGTACTCATCAACCAACCACTCAGGAAATAGTAGGAGAAAATACAAGTAGAGATAATGTGGTTGGGAATAAATACAGAGTGATTATCATATACGGAAGAATGAATTCAATGCACAGGTCAGTCTATACCTACAGTCATGAGAATATCTCCACCAAACGCCACTTAAACATTACACTCATGGGATATCCTTTATGTCCCTCGCCTCGCTGCAGCTGAGTAAAGGGTGTCTGCATGTGTGTGAGGTGAATGTGAGTGAGGTGAGTGTGTGTGAGGTGAGTGTGTTTGTGTATGTGCCTGTGTGTTTGTGTTTGTGTATGTGCCTGTGTGTTTGTGTATGTGCCTGTGAGTTTGTGTATGTGCCTGTGTGTATGTGTTTGTGTATGTGTGTTTGTGTATGTGCCTGTGTGTATGTGTTTGTGTATGTGTGTTTGTGTATGTGCCTGTGTGTGTGTGTATGTGCCTGTGTGTTTGTGTATGTGCCTGTGTGTATGTGTTTGTGTATGTGCATGTGTGTTTGTGTATGTGCCTGTGTGTTTGTGTTTGTGTTTGTGTATGTGCATGTGTGTTTGTGTATGTGCCTGTGTGTTTGTGTATGTGCCTGTGTGTATGTACTTGTGTTGTACTTCTGATCAGGACAAAACTATCGACTCCCCAGTGACCCTTGATGAAGACTTGATGAGTATGTCCACAATCAGAAAAACATATAATGAGAGGAAAATGCGAGTTGAAATATCTAAATAAAATGAGAAATACCAGGCACAGTCGTGGTCATAAATAATCATCCGTAAGAGTTTGACAACTTCCCTCTGTTCCTGAGCTGATAAAGTTTTCAATAAATAGGTAAAGTACCATCTTTTAATTTACTACAAGCAGCTACACACTACTTTTTTTTAAACAATAACATCATATATGAACAACAAATTGTTTGAAAATACCCATATGTGGATGATTATTATTGACCACGACTGTACATCACATCCCCAGTGCAGAACCCCAAAAGGACAAGAATATGTGAACTGCATAAATACACACACACACATATATATATATATATATATCATGATGAAATACTTGAAAGTAAATATCCTAATAAAAATGTTCACCCTGACCCAAGAGAAATCGGGAAGCATGACAAATGTGTGGAGAGGCAGAGGCAGGAATAAAAAAATGTGGTGAGCTTTTAATAATACGACCCGACCAAACACTTGTCCCTCAACCCTCTCATGTACAGTTACCTGCAAGACATTGCCCCCACCACCCACATTCTTCATCACTGTAAACAAAAACGCTAATAGATGTGAGTAATGCAGGAAAACTGGAGGCTATTCATTCTTCTAAAGCAGGCTGCACAATAACTCATAATTGTATCATATATACAAAGTCTTTCGTGGCATAATTTAGAAATATCAGTAGTCTACAATATAAGTAGTCTGAGGTGGAAGGTGTGGTTGTATGTTATGGATGGTGTGAGTGGGGGTGAATGACAGCTGGAAGGAGATTATGTACCGAAATGTGGGTTTGAAATTTGGTTGGTAGTATAATAAATAATTGTTCCTGGAGGATGTGTGGGCAGCAAGCAACGGTGTGGGTTGTAGAATTTCAGTGGGTGTGGGTGCGGGTGTGGGTGAGGATGCTGAGGATGGACAGGGTGTGGCTGAGTCAAGGCTATGGGCGTGTGGGCGGGGGAGAGGATGTTTCGGGTGTAGGCGCAACACAGGCTTTAAGTATGGGCGTAGACAAGGACACGTACGGGGGGCGAGAGTATGGGCGTGGATACATTGTCTCCAGTGTCCTCCCGTCGCGGGCGGCGGGCGAAGGTGGAAAAGAAGGAAATTGAGAATAACTTAACCCACTCACACACACATACACAAGCTTGCACACACGCACACACACGCCTGCTCGAACACACACACACATACACACACACCCACACAGACACACACCCACACATTCTTGAAAACACACACACACACAAACATGGAATGGTTAAGGTGAGGTAAACAATGATAAGATACTGTACATAGATTGAAGTAAGGGTTAGCAGAGATGAAGATTCTTGTCAACTTATTCTCTCTGCGAACAACTTACAACACTGGAGGGGACTGTTGGAAAACTAAATAATTAAAGGAAGTAATCGAATCTATAGGGAATAATTATAACTTTGTGGTCCTTTCACTACAATTTTTTTATTTTAATTACATAACTTAGAAGACTAGATGAAGCACCACCAATCATGGAAAGTGCATTCATAATATTGACACACAACATTAGGTAAGTGAAAAGGACTAAAGCACAGGAGAAGGAAAGCACACGAAGGAAAGGAAAGGAAAGGAGAGGAAAGGAAAGGAAAGGAAAGGAAAGGAGAGGAGTGGAAAGGAAAGGAAAGGAAAGGAAAGGAAAGGAGAGGAGAGGAAAGCACAGGTAGGAAAGGAAAGGAGAGGAAAGGAAAGGAGAGGAAAGGAAAGGAGAGGAAAGCACAGGAAGGAAAGGAGAGGAAAGGTAAGGAGAGGAGAGGAGAGGAGAGGAAAGGAAAGGAGAGGAAAGGAGAGCACAGGAAGGAAAGGAAAGGAAAGGAGAGGAAAGCACAGGAAGGAAAGGAAAGGAGAGGAAAGCACAGGAAGGAAAGGAAAGGAGAAGAAAGGAGAAGAAAGGAAAGGAGAGGAGAGGAAAGGAGAGGAAAGGAAAGGAAAGGAAAGGCAAGGGTAGTGTGTATTGTGGTGAGTGAACCAACTAGACCAGAGAATACGTATCGGTGGTAGTGGATGAAGGAAGGATGAGGGATGGATTGATGGGTATTAGGCGCCGCAACATCGAGGTCCTATAGCGCCAGAAAAAGGTGAAGGATGAGGGATAAAGTGTGCATTAAATTAAAACGATATTCTATTATTCATATAATTATTAATGGGACTTCATACGTGTCAAGACTTAAGGCGACATTGTAGAGTGGGTAAGGGGGTGTGGGCAGTGGGCAAGTGGGCAGTGGGCACGTGCGAGTGGGCAGTGGGTGTTGGAGGGAAGGGCGAAAATTATATTAACTGGTATGCAAGATTGGGAAAGCGAGAGGGTTGTGGGTGTGGGTGTGGGTGTGGGCGTGGGAGGACAGGGGAGGGGAAGGGAAGGGAAGGGAAGGGACGGGAAGGGAAGGGACGGGAAAGCTGCACCACCTCTGACCTTCAAGCACCACCCCGTTAACACGACCCCTGCCACCACCACCACCACCACCACCACAATAATAGTACTGTACACCCACTACACCCACTCTACACCCACTATACCCCATTATACCCACTACATCCACTATACACCCACTGCATTCACTCTACACCCACTACTCATTCCCCCTATCTCTCTCTTTCTCTCTCTCTCTTTCTCTCTTTCTCTCTTTCTCTCTTTCTCTCTCTCTCTCTTCATACCGGTGAAAATGATAGAGAAAATAAAGATGATGAACCCATGAATATCAGACTATGAAGGAAGGACAAGTGATAAATGAACAGCTGAAAGTTGTCGAATCAAATGTGACGCGTATATTCTCTTATAGTCAATAAAGAATTGAGGATGTTACATTATAAAGCAGCTGTATTCGTGCATTATTATTATGCTGTTAGTGACGTGTATAAATAAAATACCCCCTACATCGTCGTCAACTCACAACATAGAAGATGCCAGACCATATTCCAAGATGCTGTGAGTGACGGTGTAGATGCTCTCCCCTCATAGTGACGTGTATAAATAAGGTGTCGACATCTAGTGAGGCAGAAGAGAATCTACGGTACCAACAACATCACCACGAAGCTCCACTGTCTCATCTGGTGCGACACCCAATGATCTCGGGGCCTCGCAAGGAGTCACGGGCTACTGATAACCTAGAGTCCCGAAGTCGAGATAAAAAAATATATATAATAATAATAATAATAGTAATAATGCTGAGATTTTGCATATAAGCCCCGTGCATGGACTGTACACTCACAATCCAAAATATGTATCCAGGCTTGCTTCGAATTCCCTGATCGAGTATTAAGCGAACTCAAGTAAATATGAAACAAGATAAGCGGTGTAGTAATTGGTTCACTATAACTCTGTTCAAAATTTGTGTTCCATTTTCCTCTATCTATCTGTCTCTATTTCTATATATATCTTTATATCTATATCTATTTATATCTATATCTATTTATATCTATATCTTTCTATCTATCTCTATCTTTCTCTATTTCTATCTATCTCTATCTGTCTCTATTTCTATCTATCTCTTATCTGTCTATCTATCTATTTCTATCTACCTAAGCATAAGAGGCCAGCGGAACACAAGTTTTGAACAGACTATAGTATGTCAAATGATTCGAAACTTCAAAAGACCAGGATATAAATTTTGGATTGCGAGTGTACCTAACTAAGTCCATGTCATCATCGGCACAAAAAAAAAAAAAATAAAAAAAATAAAAAATAAACACACACACACGCATACCGTAAATTCGTCACCATTTGCAAACTGACACCCAACTGGCAGGAAAAGAACATAAAGTAATTCGCCGCCAGACAGTAACGGTAAATGGCATCAACAAGGCTGTTTTACGAGGCGAGGTGACCACATGATCAGCTTCTGAAACTACATTTGGAAGTCGCGTCGGCCGAGCCTTCACTTTTATTATCACCGAGAGGAGGAAAATGAATGAGACTCCATTAGGTTAGGTCTGACAGTACGATTGCTGGAAAAAGTAACTAATATACCTATCTTAAACACGGTCTTCATAATTATTACCAGATAGGAGAGTACTGTATCAACCAAACTGATCTCTTTTACTGCATCTGTTTCGAGGGAGTCTGTTTCGTGGCATAGTTTGTAGGATCCAGTAGCCTTCCTTCACTTCGTCGACAGCATTACAAGTCCCATTAGATAAACAGTTACAAAATATTCATGTTTAAGACGCACGGATCTGTAACCCCGCTGGTTCTCGCAGGTGGTACAGGACAAAGTTTGACCAGCTTTACAAATTGTTCCGTCTCTTCCATTGAGAAGGTTCGAATCCCAGACCACTAGATTTTGAGTTCAAACACACACACACACACACACACACACACACACACAATCACCAATGTATTGAAATATTAGTTAATGTCGTAAATATTCGGACGCTACCATCAACAAAAACGCAATAAGAAACAAAAATGTTGATAGAGCGCCCAATTTCAACTCAATCCAGCCCTTGCATTTGTACAGTTTGTATCCAAAGTTAATACTCTGCCTCTGTACAGCATTGAGTAAATCCCAGTAATATTTGATATGGTTATTATAATTAGAGTGGTCAAAATAAGCTACTAATCACGTATTTGATATTGCCAAAGGTATGTGGTGTATGGGACAGTCTCGATCCCTTAGTATTTCTATACCAAACTCAGCCTCAACAAAGTTATGTATGACTTCTTCCTTACTTTTATTTTATTTGAATACTCTGGTCATTCGTATCTTCGCATCTGTATAATCTGCATCAAATATATACATCGTTGTATCGGCACAGTCAATGAAAATCGTTCTGATGTTCGTTCGATTCCCAAATGATGCGTCTGACGAGTAAAACAATCAGATAGAATCACAAATTACTGAAAGCCAGGAGACACTAAAACACATGTCTACAATAGGAAAGACGTTAGACAGTCACACTCTGGACCTGCGGCAAAAGTCAACAGGTGGAGACAGGGGCTGCTGAGAAGTGTTCAAGGAGAAAATCGTTCGTTGTCTTGTGGGAGGCAGGCAAGAACCTTACTTATCTACCTACCTACCTACCTACCTACCTACCTACCTATATATCTACCTACCTATCTATCTTCCTACCTCCACTTGCTTGCTTGTTTACTTCCCTTTCAGCCTGCCTGTCTGTCTGCCTGTCTGCCTGTCTGCCTGTCTGCCTGTCTGCCTACCTACCTGTCTGCTAGTTTCTCGCTTGTTTGCTTGCCTGCCTGCCTTCCTTCCTTTCTGCCTGCATGCATGTTTCTAGCTTGTTTGCTTGCTTGTTTGCTTGCTTTCCTACCTGCCTGAGTCTAGAACCTTGGACCAAGAGTGGGTGGCAGGAGAGGGATGGCTGGATCTGGGTTGGGTGAAAGACATAAAGGAAAATATGCAGACAGTGGTAGCGTGGAGGACACACTGGTTGAGATAAGACAGGAGGTAGCTGCATAAGAGCATAGAGTTATATTTCTAAGCGAGTGTGAACAAGAGCCAGTGTGAGTGAGGGTGAGGGTGTTTGTGTGAGTGGGTGTGTGGGTGTGTGGGGGGACAGAACGAGTGGGTAGGTGGGTGTGGGGGGGAGACAGAACGAGTGGGGGTAGGTGGGTGTGGGGGGAACAGAACGAGTGAGTGGGTGTGTGGGTGTGGGTGGGTGAGAGCGACAAGACAGGGTGACCGGCGATCTGCTGCTGCTGATTTTAAGGACCCTGTGATCGTGTATAAAAAAATTGGAGGCTTCTGATTCCTCCTGACCATGCCACAAAACAAGCTCCTTCCATATCGGTGGTGTTTCGTGGCAATATTTGAAGGACACACTTATCTCCAAATTTGTCAGACTACATCTCAGGGTTCCTTTAATAAAACTACAGGTTCTGGCGTACTCAGTGACGGCTACTAAACCAGATTCACAACACGTAAAAAAAAAAAAAAAAAAAAAAAAATGTAAAAAATATAAAAAGGTTAGTCTTTCTTTCTCTCCTCGTCTTTCTTTCTCTCCTCTTACTTCTTCCCTTCTCCTCCTACTTTTTATTTTCTCCTTCATCCTTTTTTTTCTTATTTTCCTTTATATTTTCCTTCTCTCTCTCACACACACACAAAGATATACACATACACACATGCGAACAACTATTCTTTGTCCACTCCACTTGCCCCACCCTAACACACACACACACACACACACACACACACATGTACGTATAATAATCGCGGATATTTCCTCTCTAGCGATTCTGATCACATGACATTATTCTCGAAGCCGTCTGAGCCACGTTGTTATCCTCTGTTATCTCATTTGTGTTCCTATACGCGTCCAACACACACCCAGGCCAACCAACAGCAACCGTGTATATTATATTAATCCACAATTGTATCTTATATCCCGCCGGCCGCTTCACACTTGTGGCGCGGCATCACTCTCGTAAACTCTCAGCGGCCGTCGTAGTGTTTTATCGATAAATGAACCGATAGAAGACTGGAGCGAGTTCAAACCCAGGTATTTTCTTACATTGTTCCGACACTGGGTATAGGCTTTATGGTGGTTAGCGATACGCACACAACACATACACACACGCAAGCAAGCAAGCAAGCAAGCAAGATCACAGCTTCCAAATTGGCTCTCATCTGCTGAAAGAGGGATGTGAGGGTAAATGCCTAGTACTAAGCGAGATTGGAGGAAAATTAGTCCTTCAAACATTGCGACGAAACACTACCTATATAGAAGGAGCTTGTTTCGTGGCATGGTCAAAGGCAATCAGAAGCCTCCAATTTTCATACACGATCACAGGGTCCTTAATGCACTTTGGTGGACTTTTTATTAGTACTAAACTAGTAGATTTTATCTCCCGTTCTTTAGGCTACCAGTCAAGCACGATAGTATCTCGGCCTGTTTTAAAACTTTGGATACAAGCTACTCTCTGTACTGTATTGTCCATTCTCCTTGCGTACTTTTATAACCTTTTCGGGGTTTATCCTATATTATTTGTTTTACGTGGGGCCCTTCGATATATATGCATTATTATTCCCACGTACTCACGAGTTAGTTGGTTTTTTTGTGACCCTTTTTCTCAAAATTTTTATTATTATTATTTTTTTTTTTCCACTTCTGCTCATTCATAACGTACAGGTAATTGATTGATTATACAGAATGGTAATGGCAACGCAACAAAGACGGTCATACGCCGTAAGTAAGACAAGGATACAGATAAGGGCGATAGTAAACCTAATAGGAAGTACAATGAAAGGAAGGGAAGAAAAAAAGCTGAAAGTAACATTCTCGGGGGCCAAAAAGATGTCAAATCTCTCTTTATGTAATACTGACACATTCTCAAAACAACACCTTCCTTATAATCTCTTATATAATTGTGATAATCTGAAAAGTTCGTCATTACAAGTTAGTCGATTATAAAGTTAATCACAATCAAACTGAAAACTAATAAAAAAGAATAAAGATATTATTACAACTTGGTTATTATTGTTTACTGAATGAGTTTGGCGACTGAACTTTGTAACATTCATGTTTATTCAACAATCAGGAAAGTTGAGGAGAGTCTAGATAATGTATTGTTTCATAAGAATAACATAGACTAAAGATGTGTATTTGGAGAAGAATCAAGTAAATAGACTAAAGATGTGTATTTAGAGAAGAATCAAGTAAATAGACTATAAGATATGTATTTAGAGAAGAATCAAGTAAATAGACTAAAGATGTGTATTTGGAGAAGAATCAAGTAAATAGACTATAAGATGTGTATTTAGAGAAGAATCAAGTAAATAGACTAAAGATATGTATTTAGAGAAGAATCAAGTAAATAGACTAAAGATGTGTATTTAGAGAAGAATCAAGTAAATAGACTAAAGATATGTATTTAGAGAAGAATCAAGTAAATAGACTAAAGATGTGTATTTAGAGAAGAATCAAGTAAATAGACTAAAGATATGTATTTGGAGAAGAATCAAGTAAATAGTAATGCCAGTGAAACCTACTCTTAAAGACAGGTAGGGAGGGAGGGAAGTGGTGTTGTTGTTGTCCTCTGTGAACCCAATGCACGCTAGCTACTGTATCAAGACCCCAACAACAAACTGGTGAATGAGCGAATAAATGAATACGTTTATTGCGTTAAAAAGAATTAGCTTCATCTACAACACCTGGCTATAGTTGACAGGTGCATGGATGTAAAAACAGGTTGTATCGATAGCGTCTGTAATTGGTTGGTTTGTTGGTTGATTGGTTAGTTGGTTGGTTTAGCGATGCATTCTCCTCCCTCCCCTTAAGGTACCCTGAGACACAGTAAGAATATTGGAGGTAAATGAGTGCTTCAAATATTGCCACGATACGCCCACCTATATGGAAGGGTCTCGTTTCGTGGCATGGTCAGGAGGAATCAGAAGGCACCGAGTCTCATATTAAACGATCGCTGGGTTCTTAAGTTGTGTTGATGATCTTACTGAGACCCGAGTTGTGGGTTTCCAAACAAACACGATCATTAGTTAGAGTAATTACGATCATCAGGTTTATGATATTTTGAATCAACAATAGACCTGAAAGAATAGAATAAAAAATAAATAAAAAAAAATAAAAAAAAAAAAATAAAAAAATAAATATATATGTACAATGAACCTAAAAGAATAGAATAAAAAAATAAATAAAATAAATAAATATATATGTACAATGAACTTAAAAGTATAGAATAAAAAAAAAATATATATATATATATGTACAATGAACGTAAAAGAATAGAATACAAAAATAAATAAAATAAATAAATATGTATGTATGTAGTGTTTCCTCCACAAGTAACGAGCACAGCATCCGGGATTCTGTGCAAAATATGGCACCACTGAATTGGAATATTCAAGTCATATAAACTTTTGTCATTTTTTATTTTTTTAGTCGTCGTCGTCTTCTATTTCCTGCTTGCTCTCTTTCTTTCTTAAGGGGGTAAATATTCGCTTTTGTTACATTGGAGCGCCTTGATTCCTCCAAAGTATGCCAGGAAACAAGGACCAGGTGAGTAAAAATAATGGTGTTCTGTTGCTTGGAATAGTTTGGAGGATTCAGTTGCTGTAAATTTACCAAGTGGAGGAGGAGCAGATCTACAGTCTACTCGTCCGACCACCGTAGCATATAATATAGAGCGATACACGACTACAAATATGCGACGAGAGATTGAACCATGAGCCACTCCCTCCCTGTCCACACACACACATACACACACA
This sequence comes from Petrolisthes manimaculis, assembly GCA_034508575.1. Taxonomy (NCBI): domain Eukaryota; kingdom Metazoa; phylum Arthropoda; class Malacostraca; order Decapoda; family Porcellanidae; genus Petrolisthes; species Petrolisthes manimaculis. Next base: position 53,513 of record JAWZYT010003334.1, read on the forward strand.
CACACACACACACACACACACACACACACACACACACACACACGCACGCACACACACACACACACACACACACATACGCCCGTACTCACCTCCCTCGCACAAAAAAAAAAGGAAACAAATTTAAAATGTAAAAAAATATATATGAGAGAGAGATAAATAGATAGAGATAGATAGATATATAGAGAGAGTGTTTGAAAATAGGTTTGGTGAAAAATTTCTGTCCTCCCTCTCTCTCTTTCTCTCTCTCTCACACACACACAAGGGGAGGTAGGTACAGTGTATGAGAGAGTGCAACACCGCCAGTAAGTACCCTTCCTTCCTTCCTTCTTACCAACACACCACCCTCAGCTGCCAACCTGTCCCACTTGCCACAGTACATCAGGCTATATCATTAACAAACTCCCCCCCCCCCCCCTCTCTCTCTCTCTCTCTCTCTCTCTCTCTCTCTCCCATGGCCACACATTGGGACATACTGTACTAACTCCAGTCTTGTTTGGGTGAATGTTTGTTTACCTGTCTGTTCGTCCTGTGTTTGTCTGTCTGTTTGTCGTATGCCTGTCTGTCTGCCTGTCTCTTTGTCTGCCTTCCTGCCTCTTTGTTTATCAGCCTGTGTGTCTGTCTGTCTGTCTGCCTGCCTGTCTCTTTGTTTATCTGCCAGTCTCACTGTCTGTCTATCTGTCTGCTTGCCTGTCTCTTTGTTTATCAGCCTGTGTGACTGTCTGTCTGTCTACTTGAATGTTTGCCTGTACAGTATGTCTGCCCATTGTACATTTTCCAGTTGCGCCTTTGAAGTAGGAAATAACTTACTGCACATTCCCCAGGTGTGGTTGTATTCAATTAATTTTGAATTTGGTTGTATTCAATTAATTTCGAATACAGCAACCACACCTCATCTTTATCATCATCAAACAACAACAACAAGTCAGTTCCAATATCCCGAAGGAGTAGAAACGTGTCCCGAGTGTTATTTCCTAAAGAGTTGACTGACTGACTGACTGACTGACTGACTGGCTGGTTGGGTGCGACTCTTGCCATGCACCAACCATAAATTCCAGCCTTTCACATAACCTGCCCCGGGGAAATTACAGGTTCTTGAGGGATGGAAAATGGCTGCAGTGTGTGTGTGTGTGATGAGCAGACTTCAATGGCGGCTATATGTCGACCTGTATCAGTAGTTATTATTACCGTGTTCGAGGAGAGAGACAAGGAAGGTGGTGGAGGAAGAAGAGGAAAAGGATGGTGTGAAGGAGTTAGCAGAGTGTGTGTGTGTATGTGAGAGAGAGAGAGAGAGAGAGAGAGAGAGAGAGAGAGAGAGAGAGAGAGAGAGAGAGAGAGAGAGAGAGAGAGAGAGAGAGAGAGAGAGAGAGAGAGAGAGAGAGAGAGAGAGAAGTATGTGAGGAAAAGAAGAAAACTAAACAGTCGTAGAAATGAGGGGTTGGGGAGGGGGTGGGAAGGCGGGAAGGGGGCTGGGAAGGCAGGGAAAGGACTAGGGAGGCAGGGGAGGGATCTGGGGAGCTGGGAAAGGGAGCTGGGGAGGCGGGGAAGGGAGTTGGGAAGGCGGGGGAGGGTACTGGGGAGGAGGGGACGATGGTGAGGGTCGGGGAAGGAGGGGCAACACATCCCGCTGAGTGCCTCTTGCTTCAATATGATAACAGGAGATACTAAGCAGCGTGATCCTTGCCACGTGCTGTTCACTCCTTACTCTCCCTTTAATGTGCTATATATATGTATGTATTATCATTCACACCCTATATATATATGCATGTATTATTATTCACACCCTATATATGCATGTATCGTAATTCACACCCTATTTATATATATGCATGTATTATAATTCATACCCGTGTACAGTTCAAGACAATATATATATATACATTCTGGGCTTCTCTGACTGACAGTTATTGATGAGTAAAAATAAATCAAAGAAGTGTTACAGGTTCATTTTGATTTATGTTCTACCTTGACTGCTCAGATGAAAGTTAAGAAAACGTACCACAAGGAAAAACAACAAAAGGCATTAAATACACTCATATATTGTTTTATTATATTTCAAAACAAGTGAATTTATTGTAGGTGTGGGTTGTGTTGTACTGCGTCTTTACAACCAATGAGATACCCGTACGTAAAATTATATTGTAAGATTCAATTAACGTTATGGATGAGATGCTGGCGGCAGTATGCAATTATATCAGTTGTTTCAGAGTGGGGAGTCATTAATCGTATAGCGGTGTGGTAGTGTCAAGGGATTGTGTGTAGGTATTAACTGTAGTGTATAATTCGTCAGTCGGTCCCATCCCTGCTTGGCTGCTTGGTTGGTTATTATTTTTCCAAGTTTACCATGTTGACTTACAGGAGTTGATATATTAATGAATACCTATATAGAGGTAGAGACAGCCAGAAAGAGTCAGTCAGTCAGTCAGTCAGTCAGTCAGTCAGTCAGTCAGTCAGTCAGTCAGTCAGTCAGTCAGTCAGTCAGTCAGTCAGTCAGTCAGTCAGTCAGTCAGTCAGTCAGTCAGTCAGTCAGTCAGTCAGTCAGTCAGTCAGTCAGTCAGTCAGTCAGTCAGTCAGTCAGTCAGTCATTTAGTTAGTCAATCAATCAGTCAGTCAGTAAGTTAGTCAATCAATCAGTCAGTCAGTCAGTCAGTCAATCAGTCAATCAGTCATCCATTCATCCAGTCATCCAGTCAGTCAGCCAGCCAGCCAGCCAGCCAGCCATCCAGCCAACCAGCCAGCCAGCCAGAGGTCAAACCAGGAGGTCTGTCATGGCCCAGATATTGAGTTGGGAGACAGGAGGGGACAATTAATGTGGCCTCAATACTAATATGTCACTAGTCGGGCCGCATTGTTACCAAGTTTATAAAGGCTCAGGGAATATAATAAAGCTTCCAGGCCAGACTTGATCATTAATTTTACCTCCAAGGGGCTCGGAAGACACACATACAGTATATATACGAGGAGTCTATTGTTTTTGTTTTGTTTTTTGTTCAATGGATTCTATCTCATGGTGATTCATTCATGATTATAATGTGTATATAGGAGGTCTATTGCACTGGGTTGTCTTGCTCAAGTGATAAATATGGCACATGTGTTTCATTGCTGACTGAGTGCTGATTCAGAGAACTTATTGTTTAGATTGAATTATTACCTTAACATACAGTACAGTGCTTTATACATCCCTCACTGTCTATTACCCCATCTGCCTATTTCCTATTAATACTCCTTCGTTGCCTCTCTGCCTACTTCCCATGTTCCTCCCTGTCTTTATACTTTAGCTTAGTGTAAAAGTCCAGGAAATCTAAGGCTGAGTTTAACAAGAAAATATCCAAGAAAGAGAAAACGGGACAATATTTCCCTGTACCCTTGCAAACTTGGAAATAAGACCTGCCAAGGGAGCGTGGGAGGGAGAGAGGGAGGGAGGGAGGTAGGAGAAGGCGCTGGTGGCCTGGAGGAGGAGGGGGCGGGGGGAGTAGAAGGTGGAGGAGGCGGAGTTCAAGAGGGGAGGGGAGACAAATGAGAGTAAAGGTGAAGGGAAGAACGAGGGTTTAGTAAGATGGGGGAGGTGAGGGGAGGGATGTGAAGAGGACGAACGGAGTATAATAAGAGAGACAGGGAGGAGAACAGGTATGTACATGGGGGAAGGATGAGGTGATGGAGTAAACATATAGTGGGTAGGAGACGAGGTGAACCAGAAGTGAGAGTGTTGTTGTTGTTGTGGGTGGAAGTGAATAAGGAAGAGGTTGAGAGGGAGGAGTACGTGATGGTGATGGTGGAAAGGAAAAGGAAGGTGATGGTGGAAGTAAGTTTGTAGGGTTGATGGTGGAGATGACAGGGTTTATTTAAGGGTAAAGATGGAGATAGAAGGGGATGTGAAAGTTTGAACAAAGAACAGAAATGGGAGGTAGAGGAGGAGGAGGAGGAAGAGGTGGAAGTGGAGGGGAAGGAAAAGGTGGAAGTGGAGGGGAAGGAAAATGTGGAGGTGGTGGAAGAGGAAGAGGTGGAGGAGGAGGAAGAGGAAGAGGTGTAGGTGGAGGAGGAATATGTGGAGGTGGAGGAGAAAGGAAAGGAAGATGTGGAGATGGAGGAGGTGGAAGAGGTGGGTGTGGTTGGTGTACTGGGTTGGGCAGGAGAATGGGGGCAGGTGAACTAAAGATTAGGTATTGGTGGGCGGCTTCATCCTTTGTCACCCACCCCGCCCCTTCCTTCCTTCACTCACATTTATACATTATTGTTACACGTGTAAAATAAATGAGTTTGATTTACAAAGAGCTTTTTTTGGTATGGTATATGCATTGATAAAATTTGCATATAGATATGGACTCTCAAATGTGAGAGGCGTATCAACCAAGACAAATTACCTTTATGTCGTAAAGGTTTTGAAACTCCTTTTACTTTTCTTATAAGACCTTTGATATTTCAAAATGAGTTTGTGAAATAGTAGTTAACCCAGTTCGTTCATAGGTCATTTAAAAAGGAAAACATTATATATACCGTATATTATCTATAAACAAACTTGTGACACCATTTGAAACCATCGTGGCAATTGTTTGAAGCAAAATATAAGCATACAAAAGGCATATGTGTGAAGGAGACCAATAAATTTCCACCAATATGTGTCTCACTTTCTCCTGTCGCGTTAAAATTACCAGGGACCTCCCCCGCTGGCTGCCTGCCCTGCTGTTGTCTGTCTCCCTGTCAGTGTGGTAGTCTGTCATCCTATTTCCATATTCTCTTCACTCCCTGCCCGTCTGTCTGTCTTATTCAGTGTATTCTACCCTACCAGCCTGTCTAACTTGTCTGTTACCCTCCTCCCTTCCTGCTCGAATGTCTGTCTGTCTACTTCGCTGCTTCCCTCCCTTCTTCCCTCCCTGCTTGTCTTGTGACTGCCTGCCTCCGTCTTCCTTATTCCCAATTTACTTTTTTTCAGTAATCTGTCCTCATTTCTCACTGTTTAGTCCCCAATCTGTCTATTTCCAAGTAATACTCCCTCGCTGCCTGTCTGCCTACCTCCTGTCTTCCTCCCTCCATTTCATTCTGCTTGTCAGGTTTCTTCGTGTCTTTCTATCACAGTTGGTGGAGTTGGTCACTACTTATCCTCCACCAAGATAAAGGTACATTAGAGTAGCCTTACTTGCGAGCTGCCTCAGGTAAAAGCTGTCTCCAACACCCTCCTCTATATGTGGGCGTTGGTAAAGTAAACATCAACAACAACAACAGCAACAACCCTGTCAATATCTCAGCCTTCTTTTCTCTCCTCTCAATACATACAGTACATCTGCTTTTCGTTCCTCTGTTTGCCACGCTGTCAGTCTTTCTCCTTCCTTGTCTACCTCTGGTCTATTATCTCCTCTCTCTCTCTCTCTCTCTCTCTCTCTCTCTCTCTCTCTCTCTCTCTCTCTCTCTCTCTCTCTCTCTCTCTCTCTCTCTCTCTCTCTCTTTATCACACACACACAGATGCCCCTGATGATTGCCGTGGCCCCCCATGCCCCCTGGTAAGCCAACACCGTCCACGATAACTCCTTCAGGTGGAGTGTGTGTCCATGACCTCTCACTCTCACCCGCCCCTAGATGGCTCAGACTTAATGGCACACTCACTTATAACTTATATCTTTCTCGCCTTTAAATGTAGGAAAAATCTAGTGGTTGAGTCACGTATCAGCAGCGACGCCTATTTTTATTATCTAAATGGGACTAAAATCTTGTTGACATAATTATTACACCATAGGCTATATATTTATTCACTGTCTTCCTAAAAATATTTCACCCAGATGTTGAAGCAATTTTCTTATCGGCATAAACTGATTGTGGTAGTAGTAGTAGTAGTAGTAGTAGTAGTAGTAGTAGTAGCCTCCAACCCACCTACATCTTCTCACCACCCCCTCTTCTACTCTCGATCCGCTCCCCAATTTACAGCCATTTCGCAAATTAGCCTCGCTGCCGGGGGTAAGACTGAGACGCAGCCCACACCTCCATAACGCAATATCTTTACCCTCATTACATTCTTATCAACATGCCAAGATTACTTCCTACTGGTGGGTGCATGCAGACACACACCTACATCCACTGGGTTCATCTTGTGTTGATGCAGAAAAGATTTAGGTACTGTACACTCGACAATAAAAGTGCTGTCGTCGCCTGTGAAGCTTATTACTGTGCCTTGATTAAGTGGTTCATGATTTGGTGGACTTATAGGCGACACGGCATTTGTTCATGGCTGTAGTGATGACTGTCTCTATACCAGCTTTGTACAACTTGTTTAGACAGTTTCCCTTTCTCTTCATGATAAAAATGTTGAGTCGTGAATGAAAGACGTCATCGCAGCTTCCCTTCATTGGTGATAATATTTCAAATCAAAGTGCTGCAGCTCACAGAATTGAAACTTTAGAAAACAGATTTCGACAAAGAGAAGTGTTATAAACTGCAGGAGTGAGGGACCATTGTACTATCTTCAAAATACTTCCTCAATGTTAAAGTGTACTCTTGTATTCTCCATGGCCAATATTGGTGTGCGAGTGAGTTCACCACTTGTTTGACCGGCTACCGTCCTTCAGATCATCCGGCTGTGAACTAATAGTGGTTGGTGATGGTGATTAGGACACATTGGAATGGGCAGCCTAAGTTGCTGAATGTTTTATCTTGGACTCGTTTGCTACTGTTTTACAGAAGGGTCGTGTAAAAAAGTATGAAAAGGTATTTTTGTTAAACATAATATTATAGAAGGTGTTACATATAAAATGTCTATAACATCAATGGTGTTTATTGAATATAATTTCAGCAAGAAATTGGTGAAGGTTTGTCTAATGTGCAACTATTCTTGGCGTACAATTACTGAGGAGTAAATGGACACTGGAGACGGCCTCGCTGCCCATTTACTTTTCAGTAATTGTAACGTAACTGCCGTAGCGAATCAAACCACTTTTCATTGACTAGTACGTCTTTATAATATACCAAATTACACCTCTTGAAATTATATACAGGTTTCCCGAGACATCCTGTACGGCACAATCTATACACAATTTTCCTAAGTATAAAAATTATACACTCGGTACTCATAGAAACAAAGTATTTAGTGTTAAGCTCTGGATTGTCTGATGATATTTGGTCGGCGTTAGAGGGACAGTCGACGGGAAAAAAGGCTTACCCGGGTATGGACTAAAGGAAAGTAAAAGAGTGTAACTAAACACCTGAGCTCGATTAGAGATTATTTTAGCCCTGACATCAAGGTAAGGTACAGACGTTAGGCAACTATATAAAAGAGAGACAAGGAGTAAAACTTAAGGTGATTTATTTATTTCTACAGCCACGATTCAGTTGATAAGTATAGGAGAAATATCAAAGGCAAGAATTTCTACAGCATATGCTAGGTACTATAATTTAATTGAAGCAGCTTCTCTCTCTCACTCTCTCTCTCTCTCTCTCTCTCTCTCTCTCTCTCTCTCTCTCTCTCTCTCTCTCTCTCTCTCTCTCTCTCTCTCTCTCTCTCTCTCTCTCTCTCTCTCCAGCCCCACTGAGATAACCCTGAAGGAAAATACAACCTTGACTGTTTGTGATAACTGCTCTTTAACTGACAGCCTCAGCCACAATCTCTGACTCATATTTTCTCCATTATATATTTTGCAGCCGTGGTCGGTGGGGGAGGTTCACTCTTTTCTATTCATACAGTTCAAAGGAAAAATATCTTCTCGTACACTTAATATTTTTTTTTTTTATGTAACTTCAGATTTTCACCTTTTTTTTTTAAATCAATTTTCGAGTTTTAGCTAATCTAACTTTTGTTTACCTTATACCCCCCCCCCAAAAAAAAAAAAAATATATATATATATATATATATATATATATATATATATATATATATATATATATATATATATATATATATATATATATATATATATATATATAAATGATAAAAATAAAAATCATAATACTACTACTAATAAATAAACATATAAAAGCAAATTAAAAAAAAAATTACATGACCCAAAAATTTCCCCCCAGTTACATCAAGTTTTTTCAAGTTTTTGCTATTCTTCCCATACGACACAAACCTTTTTAGTTCCATGGAGCTTAACGTGTCACATTCCCCACCAAACCCCTCACCCCATTTCTCTCCATTATATTTTGCAGTGGTAATTGGAGCGGTCGAACAGATAATTTTCTTGTAATAATTTCTATATTTGTAGCTGGCAGGTCCTGTGAGACGAGGGAGAAGGTGTCAAGAGAAGTGAATGTATGTATGTATGTAGCTGAAGTATTTATGTATGTATATCTAAGCAGGTGTGTGTTGTGCATATTTCATCTACGAATCATAAATAATAATATAAATAATTCGGTATGATTCTAGGTACTTCCACATAATCCTCAGTTTTTTCTCTCATTTGATTCATATATCATAAATTTTCTCCTATTTATATTTCGTGTATTTTAATAATCCCCTGTATATTATAATAAAAAAAAAATGACGAAACTCAGATTAAACTCGACAACACAGGACTAGGCAAAAAATATACCATATAAAAATATAATAATAAATAATATAGATAAAGAAAATAGCAAGTTGAATGGTAAATGTAAAATGGTGTTTGGTCAGGTGCGAGCATTCATATTATTTATTTTTTTCCCTCTGTCTGTCATCCAGTTTCAAAAGAACAAAAAAATATGACGAGAAGTGGGAGTACGATTCAGCTTTTACTACAGATATATTTGGATGTTTCTCCTTGATTTCCTTGTACACACACACACACACACACACACACACACACACACACACACACACACACACACACACACACACACACACACACACACACACACACACACACACACACACACACACACACACACACACACACACACAAACACACACACACACCACACTAACACACACACACACACACACACACACACACACTAACACTAACACACACACACACACACACACACACACACACACACACACACACACACACACACACTAACACACACACAGTACAACCACCGATTTCACTTTATTTATTTTACTCGTTTTTAGGCTAACATCACTAACTTATTTCACAGCATCCACCTAAACCTTTCACCAAACACAACTTATTTACCATATATTTTTGTTTTTTGATCTATGCAGTCACGAAACACAACAACAGCTTTCATGAATAGAAGATCATTATATGGAATAGATTAGTGTCATTACAGTAAGATGTCATATCCAAGCTATACACAATTGAGAACTGCACAGGGTCTACTTTGTTGTCTGTCGTGGAGGAGGAGGAGGAGGAGGAGGAGGAGGAGGAGGAGGAGGAGGAGGAGGAGGAGGAGGAGGAGGAGGAGGAGGATACTATAGTCTGTTCAAAACTTGTGTTCCGCTGGCCTCTTATGCTTAGATAGATAGAAATAGATAGATAGATAGATAGATAGACAGATAAGAGATAGATAGAAATAGAGACAGATAGAGATAGATAGAAAAATATAAATAGAAATAGATATAGATATAAAGATATAGATAGAAATAGAGACAGATAGATAAAGGAAAATGGAACACAAGTTTTGAACAGAGTATAGTAAGCAAAGATACTGGTAATATTAATTGGTTTTGAGTGCCTATATATACCAGTAAGAAAAGATATCGTACTAGTAAATAACAATTGGGTAAGAGGTGTGTGTTGTATATTACATCTACGAATCATAAATAATATAAATAATTCGCAGCTGTTGACATTATCACATTACTGACACAATTACTCCTTTCTAAAACCATGCTCTCGTTTCTAGCACACATTTACGGGGCTTATCTTGTGTCATGCTATAAATTGTGGAATGCGATTGTTTAGGCGTTCCAGTTTCTAGTGGACTGCAACGCGACCTCTGCTTTATCATTTAGGCATACGACTATCAGGGTTAAGAATTCAGCAGCGATTAAGGGAGTCTATGATCGTGTGTGAGACCTGGTGGCTTCTGATTCCTCCTCATTATGCCACGAAACAAGCTAATTATATGTAAGTGGTGTTTCGTGGTAATGTTTGAAGGACTCTCTAACATTCATTTTTTGTTTTGCCTACATTACGGGGGTCCTTAAGGCATTAGGCATTTTCACGACACCAATAATATCAAAGTTCACCATCACAGTAGTAACTCGCAGTTATAATGTGTTACACTTTGGGGTACTTTGGTTTGATTTCTGGCAAGTTTTCCTGTCCACATTCCTCGATATCACCATAGTACAGTACATCCATTCAAATCTTGCCTTCCTTCCGCCTCCTCCTTCCATCCCCACCACCTTCACCTCCAGCACGCGAGAATCCACTACACCTTCACACTCCATAACTCACTACGTTTATTCCACGGATTAGGCCACCCGATAAGACCTTTCAAGTGAAATCGTACTCGTTTTTACCTACACTCTGACCGCTACCATGCACTGGGGCTGCACGGACCTCGATGTGCGGTTACAGAGAGAGGAGAGCTCTTTACTATTCACATTTTTGACATGTGCGATGGATCTCTGAACTATTTGAGGAGTAATGTTTACTTTTGTCTCTTCATTGGCTCTGATACAATTTCTGGTGTAGTCCTAAACTGAGTGTCTGCAACTGTGCATTCTTCTGCAATATTCAGGACAGTGTGTACTCTCAGACCTTCATGCTCACAGGCAAGCACAAGACCACTAATGAAAACATATGAAACTAAATATAAATATATGTGAATGATATGAATGAATTCCTTAGTCATGGTCATAAATACAAGAGTTCTCAAATACAAGACTCTAGTTTTATTTATTGTTTAGGTACTTAAATTTATACATACAGTTCTGCGTTGTCTGCAAAACGTATATCCATTGCCATTACTGGATCGAGAGGTTAAACCAGTATTAGCCACCGTACCTACAGACAGACTTGCATATTATAGAGAGCATCAGTCACAGAATGATTCACTCTCCAACTCTCTCTTTAAAACTCGCTCATTCACTGTCGCCATATCAGTATTCCTTGGTCCGTCAGTGGCTGTCTTTCTACTTTCTATAAGTCGCTTTCTGTCATGTTCCTCAGTTCAACTATTCACAAAATCTCTCTCTCTCTCTCTCTCTCTCTCTCTCTCTCTCTCTCTCTCTCTCTCTCTCTCTCTCTCTCTCCACAATGACGACGTTAAAAATCACTATTCTGCCTCCCTCGTGGATCTGATGACACACAGCCTCCAGCCCTCCACCACCACTCTACTACCTCCACCTCCACCACCACCACCACCACCACCACCACCACTACACATTCGCTTACACATGCATCAGCCCACACGGTTTTTCTCCCCGAAACATACATGCATAAACCCATCCTATATACCGCCTCTCACAGCGATTGACTTGATGATGAGAAAGAGAGAGACAGAGGAGACAGATGGACAAAAAGATAAGACTAATAGATAGGCTTATAGATAACATGAAAGATGGAGAGACGGAGAGAGACACATATGGACAAAAAGATATACTGATAGATAGGCAGACAGACAGAAATATGAATAGACAGACTGATAGAGAGATTATATCTGATGCAACGATTGACTGAGGGATGTGCAGATAGAGAGATACATACTGTAGTTAGGTATAGACAGACTGATATTGACGGTGAATGTAGTGTGTGTGTGTGTGTGTGTGTGTTTGGCTGCATATGTTTGAATGCATGTACAGTACGTTAGTGTACATCAACAGACACACATTATTATTATTATTATGTTGAAAATGTATATGGTACACTAGGAAATGCAAAGGTGCAGGAAAATAGGAGTGAACTTTTTTTTTTTTTTTTACTATCCCGAGGCGTCAGGAGCACCGCCGAGTTAACAGACCAAGTGTGTCAACAGAAGGAAAAGGAGAGACAAGAAAGAATGAGACGAGGAGGAGGTGGAGTGTGGGTGGGGTCAGGGTGAGTGAGGGTGAGGTAAGGATGAGGAGGTGGAGTGTGGGTGGGGTCAGGGTGAGTGAGGGTGAGATGAGAGGCGACTGGCTGGCTGGCTGAGCTGGTCGGGGTAGTGTGGGGGAGGTGGAGGGGGAGGAGAAGGGAAGTGTGTGAGGAGAAGGGAAGTGTGTGAGGAGGAGGGGAAATGAGAGAAGTGTCAGGGAAGTGTGGGGGAAGGAGGAGGAAGGAAATGTGGGAAGAAGGGAGAGAGGGAAAGTGGGGGGGGGGAGAGAGAAGTGGATTACGGAAATGCATGGTTATGAAGGGATATAGATAGAAGTTGTATTATAGTGAGGGGTAGTCAGGGGGAATGGGTGAGTGAGGGAGAGGTCCATGGTTAGAGGGAGAGTAGCATGCATTAGTGAGGATTGAAGGAAGGGTGTTGGAAAGGGAAGCGAAGGTGGAAGAGGTTAAAAATGGAAAGGAGGAGGAAAGGGAAGCGAAAGTGGAAGAAGTTAAAAATGTAAAGGAGAAGGAAGGGGAAGCGAAGGTGGAAGTGGTTAAAAATGGAAAGGAGGAGGGAGGTGTGGGTGGTTCAGAGGTGACATGGAAAGGGTGGAACTTGCTCGTGTGACTGGGTAGGTGGTGGTGGAGGTGGAGCAATGAACTGTAAATGGAAGGAGACGAAAATGGATTGAGTTGGTTTGGGGAGTTGAAATACGTTGCTTATAGGAGTGATTGGCAGGTGAATGGGGGTGAGAGGAAGACTGCACGGGGTGAGAGTGAGGGGAGGACTGGGGTGGGGGTGAGAGGAGGATTGGGGTGAGAGTGAGAGGACTAAAAGTGAGAGGAGGATTGGGGCGAGAGTGAGAGAAGTGAGTGGAACAGAGTGGGGGCGAGTGAGTGAGGGAGGGGCCAGGTTAGGTTAGCTCCACTTTCCACTCACTGCTACACAAGCCTCACAATTCACAAGCAAAATAAGGAAGGCGAGAGGACGCAGCCTTGGCCACACACACACACACACACACACACATGCAGTCACTTGGATACAACACTCACACTCAACCACTTGATTAAAACAATGTCAACACAGCAAATAGCAACACAACAACCTGACCACTTCCCTTTCCCTTCTTTTGGTTGGAAAAAGAAGGATGAAAAATTTGACCACCTACGAACCTTGATTTTTGCCTTCCTGGAGTGAAAAAATAAGAGACAGATTTCATGAAACCTTCTTCTCTTTTCATTTCTCTGAGAGGTGTGGGGTAGTATTTATATTTCAGTGGTTGCCTGACTACGTAAACTTGTGGGTATCTTCTTACATTGTTACAGTTTTGTGTAAACCTCATATATTATTATACCCAGTAAGGTAAGCAGGTGACACTACTATCTATGTGCGAAAAATTTAGATAACTGTTTTAACATTAGTGGATGTCAGTGTATTGTAGTACATGTACACTTACTTTATATTATAAGATCTATTATTTTTCCCTGGGTTTGTACACTACCAATAAAACTACATGCAATATACATCTGGTCTTATTCAATGTGACCTTTAATTAATTCTGTTGTTTGCATATTTTTTATGCAATACTATGCTAAAAACAAGCTCTGAATATGTTAAGGTGGATATGTGTACATGTACTGTAACACACGTTTATTATCTTAGCAGCTAGGTTAGAGTTAGCTTAACAAATATTCTTTTTGGTTTAAATGTTCTTAAATGGATAATTTGAAAAGGATATATATAAAATAAATTCTGATAAATAAACCGATGCATAAGTGTACAATAAAAGTATATGAATTACGTCTAATATTAAACCTTGCTTTGTTTTGGAATCCTATGCCACAAGATGAAGGTATGCAGAACCTTGGACATCAGAGTAACAGCTTGGGAACTATTGTTTTAAAATATTCTAATAGAGGAACCACAGCTGTTCTTTCCATCACATTATTAGCTGACTCCATCACTTTTGATGTTTTATGCTTAAAATTTAAAGGAATCATTAGCATTAAGTAATAGGACAAAATATTAGCCTCGTTTGCTAGACTCTTCATACATAATTTTTTTTTTTTTTTAGATTCAGTTCACTGTTCTTAGCACCAGTTTTAAACAAGGGTCGTCAGCTCTACCTGAACCACATAAAATTTGGTCGTTATCTGGAAAGTTATATCTTTTAACAAATTTTATCACAGCAAATCAAAGCTTCATCAGATCAAAAGTACAGGTTGTTTTGTTAGTGAAGACAAACTGAAGGAATGAGAAGCAGAAACAATACACACTTATAAAGTTTATTGTACCTCATGGCTCCACACTTTCGGGACACCTTGTATAGAAATGCTAATATACAAGTGAATAAAAAAAATAGTTAAAAAATAAAATAAGAATATTATATATATATATATATATATATATATATATATATATATATATATATATATATATATATATATATATATATATATATATATATATATATATATATATTATGTAGGTCAATCTTAACATAAACAAGTGCCTCACTCCCTCTTCCTCAAAATATAGTGGGTTTCTTTACCTTGAAGTTCCCGACACGAGTGCTACCGACCATCAGTCCATAAAAACATCATAAACATTCGAGATCACTGTGCCGGGGCCTGAATACACCTAATCTCTTGACCATATGCAGGCGTTGTGACCACTTCACCTGGTGTGTCCTCGGTCGTATCACTTTCCAGCAGCAGTGGCGGGTGTAGAGGTTATCTGAGGCTGTCTCTCCTCCGTGTGCACAGTTTTCATAAAAGCTGCTTGCTGCTGTTTCTTTGTACACAACTTGCTCCATAATATTCTCTTTAGAACACATTTACTATATAAGTCTTTCTCTTCGTACATAGCTTGTGCAATACTACTTTCTCTAGTGCACAGTTTGTCAATGGATACTATATGTCTTTGTTCACAGTTTTCAAATCAATATTGTCTCTTCGTATTTAGTTTGCAAATTACAATTATCTTCTTGTAAAAGGATGCCGTGTTATGCATGTAATCTGCAAACTAATGCTTTCTCTTGACATTCTCAATTAGCATACGGGTGTTGCAACTTATTATATGCAGCTTGCAGAATGAAGCAACTACATACCAGTACTGTATTTAAATTTTGCAAGATCAATGCACTTATACGCCCCCCCCCCCAGCACAGTTGTCAAAGCGATGGCATCAATGGGTGTGTGTGTATGGGTGATAGAAGGGTGTGTGTATGGGCGATAGAAGGAAGGGTGTGTGTGGGTAAGGCTGATAGAAGGGTGAGTGTATTGGAGATAGAAAGGCGAGTGTGTATGGGTGATAGAAGGGTGTGTGTATGGGCGATAAAAGGAAGGGTGTGTGTATGAGAGATAGTAGGGTGTGTGTGTATATAGGAAATAGAAGTGTGTTTGCATGGGTGATAGAAAGAAGGGTGTATCTATAGCATATCGAAAGGCGTGTGTATATGTATGGAAGATCGAAGTGTATGTGTGTTTGTATATGGGAGGTAGAAGGGTATAATGACATAGCGGGTGTTGTGTGTGTGTACAGATCACTCTAGCACGCCACAGTCACCCAGCTGATCACCTCTCACCCACAACGCAAACACGGCGCTCACTTTGTTTACATGGATGACGTCACAGTGAGGCTGCAACACGCTTCTACTTCTTCTTAAACATTTTTTTTTTCTATTCTAGTATCCATTCTTCTCTTCCATTCTTTTTCTCCTTATATACTGCACCACCTCACCACCTCTCCTCCTCCTCCTCCTCCTCCTTTTCCTCCTCCTCTTCCTCCTCCTCCTCCTTCTCCTTCTCCTTCTCCTTCTCCTTCTCCTCCTCCTTCTCCTCCTCCTAGCTATCTCTCTTCCATTACTACTTCATCTCACTTTGCTTTCTTTCTCTTCTCCTCGGCCTCCTCTTCCTCCCACCTTCTTTATATATTTTTTTTTCTCTCCTCCTCTTCGCCCACCGCCTCCTCCTCCTTCCCACAAAATACATTCGCCTTACCGTCCCTCTCCGACCGTCGCTCTCAGGGCTAAGGAACTATTCGCAAAATGTGGCAGTGAGGAAATTTGCCAGTGTGCCGAGTAAACAAGGAGGCCGGTATTGAGAGCACACACACACACACACACACACACGCGAGCACCAGCACCAGGACGAGGAGGAGAACTAGGAAGGGGAGGAGGGGGAAGGGGAGTGGGAAGGGGAGGGGGAGGAGGAAGGGGAGGAGGAGGAGGAGAACTAGGAGGAGAAGGAGGAGGTGGGGGTGAAGAATGAGAACTAAGAGGGGAAGGAGAAGAACTAAGGGGAAGGAAGAGAAGAACTAAAAGGAAGGAAGAGAAGAACTAGGAGGAAGGAAGATAAGAACTAGTAGGAAGAAGAGGAGAATGAGGAAGAGGAGAATGAGGAGGAGAAAGAGGAGGAGGAGGGGGACGTTCAACTGGGCGCTGGTGTCTCCTCCTTGACTGGTCTGAAGGAGGGAAGGAAGGACTCAAGAACTGGAGGAAAACAAGAATTGGGAGAGGTAGGTAGAGAGGGAAAGAAAGAGTGAGGAATGGATCAAAACACAAACTGGTAGAGGGAGGAGTGAGGAACTGGGGGAAAAGAAGTATTGGGAGAAGTACAAATGGATGGAAAAAGTGAGGAATGAAGGAATAAAGAATTGAAGTAAGAAAGAATAAAGAATTGAAGCAAGAGGAGGAGAAGGAAGGAAGAAAGAAGAAAATGGAGTTAGAGACAGAATTGAAGAGGTGGGAAAGGATGAAAAAGATAATAAAGCGAAGAGATGGAGGGAAAATGAAAATAATAAACAAGAACGAGAGTAAAGATAAATAGAGAATATAATTAAAGGAGGTGAAACAGAGATGAGGCAAGGACGAGAGTGAAAGGAAGTAGGAAAGAAAGTGAATGGAGGAAGAGGGTGGAGTTAGGGAAGGAAAACAGAGGAACTGTCCAGGGAAAAATGAATGGAGGAAGGAATGTAAATATTGTGATAAGAAAAAAGGAAAGAAAGAAAGAAGGAAGGAAAGAAAGAAGGAAGGAATGAGAGAGAGAGAGAGAGAGAGAGAGAGAGAGAGAGAGAGAGAGAGAGAGAGAGAGAGAGAGAGAGAGAGAGAGAGAGAGAGAGAGAGAGCTGGGAGGGTGACGAAACTGCCTAACACTATTATTTACTTTCATCCAACACGTCCAAATTAGTGTGTAGTGAATTCTTTCTTCCCTAAATACCTCGCGTTGATTCTACATTATTACCGTCACAATAATTCAAGACTGATGGACCTTGGAGTGGAAGGGGGGGACGGGGGGGACGGGGGGGAAGGAGGGGAACGGGGGAAGGGGGGGAAGGGGGAATGGCATTAATTAAGGTGAAGGTACAGTATTTTCTTTTTTAATCAATTTGGTCATTTTTTTTTACATATATACTTTTGTGGAGGAATCATCATATCTCTCTAATGTATCCAAAGTGATTCATTTCCTCCTTATTAACTGTGGTGTTGATATGGACGCCGTGTAATGTAACTATAAATGTGGTCAATTAGATTCGTGACTGAAAAAAAAGAGTTCAGAGAGGGGCAGTGAGAAAAAAATGAAAAAAAGGAAAAAAGAGGAAGAGGGAGAAAGGGAAGAAGAAATGAAGCGGAAGAGGGAGAAAATGAAGAAGAAATGAAGAGGAAGAGGGAGAAAAGGAAGAAGAAATGAAGAGGAAGAGGGAGAAAAGGAAGAAGAAATGAAAAGGAAGAGGGAGTAAAGGAAGAAGAAATGAAGAGGAAGAGGGAGTAAAGGAAGAAGAAATGAAGAGGGAGAAAATGAGTTCGAATGCAGAGTGTGTGTGTGTGTGGTGTCTGCCGTTCGTCTCTGGTCAGAAATTATGTATCACAAGTGTACCACCAACCACGACCACCACCTATAAACACCACCACTATGTTTTCTCTGGCTGGTTACTTGTCGATTTCAGCCACCAACGCATTTTCTGGTTCGTCAGGTACCCGTTTTCTGGTCCACCAACGCATTTTCTGTGCCACCACCTCGCTTTCTGTGCCACAACCTCGCTTTCAGTGCCACAAACTCTTCTTCAGTGCCACAAACTCATCTTCTGTGTCTCAAACTCTCTCTCAGTGCCACAAACTCATCTTCGGTGCCACCAACTCTCTATCAGTGCCACAAACTCTCTATCAGTGCCACAAATTCATCTTCTGTGTCTGAAACTCAACTTCTGTGTCCACTAAATCTTTTTCTGTCTACCTTGTTTGCCTCTGCCTTACCTCCCGACCAGTCACCTCGTTTTAACTCACAGTCTCACACATTTTCCGCGGTTGAGGGAAAATGCGAGTTAAATAAAGAAAGTGGTCGAGGTGGAGTATGCAAAGAGGCGGAGGAGTGGAGAGGGAGGAGTGGAGAGGGAGAGAAGGAGGGGGAGAGTAAGAAGGGGGAGTTGGAAGGAGAGAGGGGGGAGGACCGGGAGAGGAAGGAGGATGAGAGGGAGGAGAAAGGGGAAAAGGAGTGGGAGAGGGAGGTAGAGATGGAGAGGGAGGGAGAAGGGGGAGGACCGGGAGAGGAAGGAAGATGAGAGGGAGGAGGAAGGGGAAGAGGAGTGGGAGAGGGAGGTAGAGGTGGAGAGGGAGGGGGAGAGGGAGGGGGAGAGGGGGAGGAAGGGGAAGGGAGGAGTCGGGGAAGGAGGGGGGTAACGGAGGGTTGGTTGAGGAGGTGACGACACTAAAATCACTAAACGTTTCTCTCTCTCCCTCTCTCTCTCTCTCTCTCTCTCTCTCTCTCTCTCTCTCTCTCTCTCTCTCTCTCTCTCTCTAAATAAAAATAAAATTGCATAGGTGGTTTTGGATGTAATACTGAAGGTCCAACCCGGGTCTTATTTCTTCTTGTAATTAATTTAGGATGTTTCTGATCAGTCCTCTGTGGTAAATATTTTTGTAATATTTTTTTTTTTTTTTTTTTTTTTTTTTAGAATAATATACGTACTACATGATAATTTTTATATATCTCTTGGGGAAAAGGAAAACTGAGAAGGAATACAAAGGAAAATAAAAACAGATAGATATAAGAATGAAAATAAGAAAAGGACAATGAGAAAAGAAATGAGTCTGAAAATAAGTAAAAGGAAATAAGAAAAAGAATGAAAATAAGGAAATGGAAATAAGAAAAAGAATGAAAATAAGTAAATGGAAATAAGAAAAAGAATGAAAATAAGAAAAGGTAAATGAGAAAAAAAAAATGACTGAAAATAAGTCAAATGAAATACGAAAAAAAATGAAAATAAGAAATGGACACAAGAAAAGAAATAAAGAAGGGCAATAAGAAAAAGAAAGAAGGGCAATAAGAAAAAGAAAGAAGGGCAATAAGAAAAAGAAACTCCCCAAACATCAGAAAGAAGAAGAAGGAAAACAACAGCAAGACCAAAACAAGGTGGGAAGTCCCCGTAGTCAACACCATCACCAACACCACCATCAACACCAACACTACCACCATCACCACCACCAACACACCACCAACACCAACAACACCACCACCAACAACACCACCACCAACACCACCACCACCACTAATAACACTACCAACACCACTACCACCAACACCACCACCAACACCATCACCAACACCACCACCAACACCATCACCAACACCACCATCACCACCACCACCACCACCACCACCACCACCACTAACCCTGCGTAATTACCCGTAAAGTATTCCACACAGAAAAAGGTCCAGGTGGTGAGACACTCGAGAGTTTAAATGTTAATTGTCCGTGGCTCTGAGACGCGAGGGTCGGCTGGTCTGTATGTATGTCTATTTATCTGTATGTATGTATGTCTATTTATCTATCTGTCTGTATGTATGTCTATTTATCTGTCTGTATGTATGTATGTATGTATGTATGTCTATTTATCTGTCTGTTTATTTATCTCTCTGTATGTATGTATGTCTATTTATCTGTCTGTATGTATGTCTGTTTATCTGTCTGTCTTTTTTTTTTCTATACCTCAACCTCGGGACTGTAGGCTGCCTGTATGTCTATCCGTCTGTTATGTCTATTTATCTTTCTGTCTGTCTGTCTGTGGGTTGAGGGAAAAGAAAAAAAAAAAACATACTCTTTCTCTCTCTCTCTCTTTCTCTCTGGGTTGAGGGAAGAAAAAACAAAATACACTCTCACCATCTCTCGCTTGCTCGCTCTTTCTGTGTGTGTGTGTGTGTGTGTGTGTGTGTGTGTGTGTGTGTGTGTCGTCATCCCCCCTCCTCCTCCTTCTTCTCCTCCTCCTCCTCCTCCTTCTCCTCCTCCTCCTCCTCCATTCCTTCTCCCTCCACTAATGACCATATTTTTTTATTTTTCTATGATCAATGTTCCCTCTCTCTTTCTCCCGTTTCACTCATCCCTTTCCTATTCTATCTCTTTCTCACTTCTCTCCTTTCCTACATTCATTTCCCTTTTTTTTCACCATCCTTTTGTTCCCACTTCTCTCACTTCCTCTTTCTCACTCGTACCCTCTGCTACTCTACCTCTCTGTCCCTTTTATTCCCCCATCTGCTCTTTCCTACTTTACATCTCTGTCCCATGCACCCTTTTTCCACCACTCTCTCTTTCTCCCACTCCTCCCACACTCCCACTCCTCTTTCACTCCTCCCACGACCCCACTTCTCTTTCACTTCCTCCCACACTCCAACTCCTCATCCTCCACCCTCTTCAACATCGTCCCACACCCTACTCCCACATATCCTCCTCCCTCTTCGACCTACTCCCACTCATCCTCTTCCCACTCCTGCCACTCCTCTCTCCCTTCCTCCCCAACATCGTGCTCTTAATCACGGTAATCCAGGAGTGTGTGGGTGGTAGGGGAGGGGAGGGGGGAAGGGGGGTCTGATGTTCTCTGCTACTGGTTCTACTTTTTTTTGTTTATCTCCTACAATTTGTCTAACTGGTTAATGTCGCTGTTCTCTCTAAGACGGGTATGTGTGTGTGTGTGTGTGTGTGTGTGTGTGTGTGTGTGTGTGTGTGTTGGTGATAGAATGTGCTCTGAGGATCTAGTGTTGATAGTGGTGGTGGTGGTGGATGATAATGGTTGATAGTGGTTGGTAGTAGGATGTGGGTGTTAGTAGGATGTAAGTGACAGTAAGATGTGGATAGTAGTAGTAGTAGTGGTGGGGATGGTAGTATCGAGTAGTAGTGGTAGTAGTGGTGGTAGTGGTAGTAGTGGTCGTAGTAGGAAGCAATGGTGGTAGTAGTGGTGGTAGTAGGAAGTAATGGTGGTAGTAGTGGTAGTAGTAGGAAGTAATAGTGGTCGTAGTGGTGGTAGTAGGAAGTAATGGTGGTGGTAGTGGTGGTAATATGAAGCAATGGTGGTAGTAGTGGTGGTAGTAGGAAGTAATGGTGGTAGTAGTGTAAGACCTGAATTTGGTAATGGAAGTACCCATCGGAGGTAACAGGATTTTTGTAATAGCAATGATCCAGATAAATTTATAGTTGTTTATCTCAAAGCTGATTTAGGTGACCAGGGGCTATGCTGGTCTTCTCGCATCAGACCAACCAAAACATAGGATCAATAAACCTCTAAATGGCTGGAATCTTCAAGTACAGTACGTTATCATCTACTGCGATGGAGTTGGTCATATCTCATGTTTGTCTGTATGGCTATGTATATCAACATATATATATATTATTTTTTTCTAATTAAGAACTTATGGATGAAAAAAATAGGGAAATATTCTCGAAGTCCCAAAACAATAATTTTTTTTTACAGGTAACTAGACCTCAGTCCGGCTCCAGGAATAAATAGAAAATATAGAAGTGATAATATTATACTGTACGTCCAAAAGTTACTATAAATTGCGTGAAAAGTGACGTGACCCGTAAGTATATCATTAGATAAGATTATGTATCGAAACGACATAGATAAAAGACAAATCACTGACTGGGGTTCACCGTAACGTCTAACAACAAGTCATCGTTCCGGTCTTTGTCATCGAGCGGCCCATGACATTTCCTGCCTATGGCCTTTGGAGCGAGTGAAGCAGAAACAGTGTGACACCATTTGGCCTCTCCCACGTCCATGATGACGGGGAAAGTAGTGGTTGGTTCTGCTCAATTGATTGCTGCACACACATATATACACATAAAGAAAAAAGAAAGAAAAAAAGACACATACATACACATGCTCACATACAGAGACACATACATACACATGCTCACATACAAAGACACATACACATACACATATTGTACACCCACCCACATACATATTGTACACACAAAGAAAAAAATCACAAAAAGACACATACACATGCTCACAAAAAAAGACACACACATATACACATACTGTACAAACACATATACCCATACTGTACACACACATATACCCATACTGTACACAAACATACGTACACAAATACTGTGCATACACACACACATACAATACTGTGCACACACACACACATACAATACTGTACACACAGACACACACACACACAAAAACCTTCCCACCCCCCCAAACACACATACGTACTTTTCCCAAGCTGCTCGCTCCCCTTCAGTTAATCCCTTCATCCACCCTGGCTGACAAAGGGTGGGTCTCAGAGGGTCTATATGTGTGTTGAGGAGGTGTGGTCGTGACCCCTCTACCTTTTCAATGGCCCAATTTCAATAGCAGTACCTTAATTATTTTGTCCTAGTGAAAGTTATGAGGGTGAGTGTGCACGAGAGATTATCATTATTTGCCCACTGGTTGGTTGCTGACTTAAGGCACCCTGTGATGTGGTCAGAAAGTTGGTGTTATGCGAGTACTTCAAATATTAGCCAACAAGAGAGTCTCCATCAAAACACAAAACATAAATCAGACACGGGTTAAAATATGCTTCAGTGAACAGCTTAAATTAACAACGAATAGAGTCACATGCATTTCACTCCCTCTTTTTCACCACGATTTTTTTTATACGAATGGAAAAGCAAGCACATTCAATAAAACTAACACTTAAGCACATAGAAACTAACGAATAACACTGAGAAAATAAAGAATAAAAATAGATAGACTTTAGCTGTCTATATTATGCGTCAATCAGATAGGAGAAGGGACCCGGTGAAAGGAGAGTATGACAGACAACCAAACAGAGTCGTGAGAAGCAATATTTTAACTGAGTGAGATGGAGTTGAGTAATATCAGAGAGAGGAATGACTATATTTGTATCAGACTGAGGCAAATTGGCAATACTGATGACTAATGATGATGATGATGATATTGATGAAGTTAATGTAAGATAATAAATACTGAAACATATCTCTCTCTCTCTCTCTCTCTCTCTCTCTCTCTCTCTCTCTCTCTCTCTCTCTCTCTCTCTCTCTCTCTCTCACTCTATGTAACTATTTAACTATGTAATTCTCTCTCTGAAGTCTCTCTCTCTCCACAAGGCCCATGCAGTTCTTATCCTTCCTTTCATATAATTTATAGGAATTGGAGGCTTCTAATTCCCCCTGACTAGGCCACCAAACACGTTCCTTCCATAGTATAGGTGGTGTTTGTTTTGTGGTAATATTTGAAGGACTCGTTTACCTACAATTTCCTGACTACATCACAAGGTCCCTTAACTGTTGCTGAAGGTTTTGAGAGTTGTAGATTAACCCCTCCCCCTCCCCCACAACCCCCAACCCCCACACCTCCCGTTGTAGATTAACCCCTTCTCCCCCTCCCAACCCCCACACCTCCCGTAACTAACACGTGCTGTCGACAGGAATAAATATAGCGGTACGTTTACAAGGCGGTGCACTGTATGGACATAACTTGTTCTATTCTATTCAGGCACGCTTCTCAGGATTTGCACATCTCAACTATTCCCAGTGGATTTTTTTTTTTTTTTTTTTTTCAATATTAAAAAGATGAGGATCGACAGTATACTTATTAAAATGTAGGAATGATTACCAAACTGCACAGTACATTTTTTAGAAGTTTATTATTCTAAGGTACTGATGAATTAATGCAGCAAAAAGTGACTTAGACAAAAAATAATATATAAATACATATACCAGATACTATACATAGTTTGGGTTTTCCCCCCCGAGGTTCAATGAAGTGTTCAGATGGGGTAAAGGTATTGTCGGAGAAAATGAGGCAACAAATTCCCCTAAAGTAAAGTTTAATCTGTGCTAAGAAAACAGACCTTATCGCCTGAGTCAGTTTGTCTCTTCTCACAGTTTTGAGAAATCACAAGTTGCCAGTTCACCGAATGATTCTTAAATGGGTACTATTCTTTTGGTATGTACATTAGAGCACCTTGATTCCTCCAAAGTATATCGGGAAACAGGACTAGGTTAGCACAAAGAATGGTGCCCTGTTGCTTGGCATAATTTGGAGGAATAAAAAACTTACGAATTTACCAACTAGATCACAAGTCCCTTAACCCCTTTCAGTAAGTGGGTCCCTGCTCGTCGCCGCCCACGCACCCCTGCCTGCCCCCGCCCCCCTGCCTGCCCCCACCAGCGTTCTCCAGAGAGTAATAAGTATGTGGGACACTAATGTTTGGTCGCCAGTGTCAATTACCACGTACAAACTGCGCAATAAAACGAGAACTTTTTGTTACGCGATTATATAGGTTAGATTGTGAGGAGGAGTTGTATTAGGGAGAGATTACCAATGGATTGTAAAGGATTATCAAACAGGAACGGATCTGTTGGTCTCTAATAGGATGTCCAAGTATTGTAAAAAGCTATCTAAAATTAATAGTCTACTACTATGAGATACAAGAGAGTAAAGAGAAAAATTCCTCCCAGTCAACCAATGCTTACAGCCGGAGTTGGTCAATAAGGAAGAGATATCTATCGGTACATACTTTAAAACCAGCCTTAAGAGACTATAAATAAATCTATGGCATCTAATGAAAAGATAATTAAATGAGAAAGCAGAAAGTGAATGAATTAAAGGGAATATTAAACATTTCCAGCCTTCGGAACCAAGGTGAATAGTTCATCTAAAGAAAATGTTTAAATAAGAATATACTGTTACAGTAGGAACATCTGCTTGATGTAAGATGACTTTCTTATCTCTAACGGTTGCTATCAAGAATACTGTCGCTTTTACTCTCTGAAGGTGAATACTGATATTCACAGTACAAGTAATGAAGTGTAATAATCTAACTGGCTTAACTGTTATCCCGATGATTCAAAGTATTAATTAAGAGTAAATAGTTGTAACAAACATAACAGAAAGGAATAAGGTGAATCAAATACACACAATATGTAAATGAACCCTGGAAAACCAACATATGTGACCCGAGTATAAGAGTGGGAGGTTCTATATTAAGAACGAGTGTGGGTAAAAATATATTATTTACACTTGTCAGGCCTGTGGTTGCATATAATAATGATCTTAGATGCTGGAGTTCATTGTTGTGTCAGGCGATGTGGAAGTGTGATAAGACCAGCAGGATACGAAATCGGTATTGTACAAATGGTGAATGTATAATTAAACACAAAATTCATTGCTGCCTCTCCGAATTTGATGACCTTTTGAGATTTATACTGGAACGAAAATAATATATAAAAGCAATGAAAAGTCTTCCTTGGTACATTAATATTTCTTCGTTCATTATGAAGGATATGTATACAAGATTCAGCTAATTCTTGTCCACCAAACAATTCATCTCTGAGGTGTTCACTTATCAGACACGAGAGGAGAAGTTAAGGACCCTGTGATCGTGTATAAAAATTGGAGGCTTCTGATTCCTCCTGACCATGCCACGAAACAAGCTCCTTCCATATAGGTGGTGTTTCGTGGCAATATTTGAAGGACTCGTTTACCTCCAATTTCCTGACTACATCACAGGGTCCTTAACTGTAAATGTACAGTCGGGGAACAAAGAGTATCTCGATAGACAAATATTCGTGAAAGATTACATGCCCATTAACTGGTTTTGGAATACTTCAACTTATCACAGACTTTGATGCAAACATATCCCTTGTATTCATAAATTTCGTCTCCCAATAAATAGTTTACTCGTGAGGTTGTTGCTATTTTAAGTCGCCAACGTTGGTGTTCATATATTATACTTTGTTACCCGACTGTACGAAGGGTTACATACATACACCCCTTGACACCAACAGGAATCGAACCTTGGCGACTTGGCTTGGGTTACGAGCCTAGGGAGTGACAGGCGTAAAATAACCTACTACCCCCTTTTCCCCTCCCATTCCTCCTCGGCTGCTCTCGTTCCTCAAACTATTAATCTCGTCACTGTAACCTTATGGGGAAAGTTTTGTGTTGGTAATTCTGGAGCAACTGAATCTTCAAAACTATTCCAAGCAACAGAACACCATTATGTTTGCTCTTCTGGTCCTGTTTCCTAGCATACTTTGGAGGAATCAAGGCACTCCAATGTACCAAAAAAGAATTACGACCTTTTAAGGGACACATTCCTGGCGTCCAAAGGTTAAGGGGGAAATTCACTCTAGTTGCAATGAAGCACCTCGATTCCTCCATAATATGCCAAGATACAGGACCTGATGAACAAAAATAATGGAGTTATGTTGCTTGGAAAAATTTGGATGAATCAGTTGCTCCAGATTTACCAACACGGTACAATTGAATCCTCCAAACTATTCCAAACAACAGAACACCATTATGTTTGCTCTTCTGGTCCGTTTCCAAGCATATTTTGGAGGAATCAATGCACTTCAATGTACCAAAAAAGAATGACCCCCTTAAGAAGAGCTCTTTCAGTTGACCCATAAACACCTTCTAAATCTTATATGAATTACTTGGATTAATTATAGGGGAGATTATTTTGTTGGTGAATTAGAAGGTCTCTGATTCCTCCAAACTATTACAAGAAACATATCCCTTATTAGTTCCGTTAAGAGCGTCTGTTTTCAGGCAGAGTTAGGAGGAATCAGTATCCTTCCAATTTGCCAAACAAAAAAAGAATCTCCCTTTAAAGGCAGATGTTTATTTTATTTTCCACAGACAAAATAAATCTCCGTTGTCCAAGCATTAAGGGTGTCATCTGTTTTAGACACAGTGACTATAAGGTTTATTTATGCCTTCAATGTAAGTAACGTAACAGTAACAGTAACAAAAACACAGTGACTATGAGGTCTATTTATGCCACCAATGCAAGCAACGTAACAGTAACAGTAACAGTAACAACGAAACAGTGACTATAAGGTCTATTTATGCCACTAATGTAAACAACGTAACAGAAACGTACAGTCGGCCTCAGGAATTCGTACACAGAGCATAAGTTAAAAGGGGTCGAGAATATTTTTGCACATACTAACTATTGGGATTTTTTTTTCTGCTGATTGATTCTAGTATTAGCCATATATATATAACTTTATTAGAAGAGTTTGTTGGGGTTAGAAATTAAATGTACTAAATTTTCTAGTTGTTACGAGCCCTTGATGTCACAGTGGTGTATACGGATTCCTGGGGCCGAAATCAGGAAACAATTGATTCCTCCAAACTATTCTAAGCAACAGACTACCATCATTTTTCTTAATTAAAGCTGGTCCTATTTCCTGGCATACTTTGGAGGAATCAAGGAACTCCAAACATACCAAAAGTCTAATTATAGTCTTATTTCCTGGCACACTTTGGAGGAATCAAGGAACTCCAAACATACCAAAAGTCTAATCTAGTCTTGTTTCCTGGCATACTTTGGAGGAATCAAGGAACTCCAAACAAACCAAATGTCTAATCTAGTCTTGTTTCCTGACACACTTTGGAGGAATCAAGGAACTCCAAAAAAACATACCAAAAGTCTAATCTAGTCTTGTATCCTGGCACACTTTGGAGGAATCAAGGAACTCCAAACATACCAAAAGTCTACTATCCCCTTAGTGGACGTGGGTGTCGCAGAGGTCCACATCTTCATTATAATCAGCTGTGTGTGTGGTTTGGTTGGTTGTCTCGTCGCCTTTAATAAATGATCCTCAAGGGGACGACCAGAATAAAAATAGTTCCAACTTGAGCAATGACAATAATACCTTTGTGATTATTTTTCTTAACGACTCGTTGCTGTTGGTAAAAGTTCAAATTAGTGGCCCACCAACGAACCAGTAATAAAACAAAATACAAATTGAGATAATGAATATATGAATAATCAAATACAAATTGAGATAATGAATATATGAATAATTAAATACAAAGTGGAATATTGAATAAATTTAATGAATGAATGAACAGGTTTTCAGCTATATAAACAACTAACTGGACGCCTAAATTATAATTAAATGACTACCTTTTACTAACACATCTACCTACCTGTGTACTAACCAACTAATTGCAAAACCACCCACCCATTAAAGACTATCTCTATATCTCTATCCCTCTCTATCTATTTCTATATATCCATCCACCTCTCTCTATCTCTCTGCTTTACTGAATATTATTACTCTTCGTGTTGTCAATTGGCATGAACACATTTTATAGCCAACTCACCACCACCACCACGATCGACAACCTAACCTTCCTTCCCCTTACACATAACTGAACACTCTTGTTACATTTTCCACGTTCTTGACTGGTGGTGGGTGAATGCTGTGGGGCTCGATGAAACTGAAATTATTCTTTCTTCTTCTTCTTTTTCTTCTTCTTCTTTTTCTTCTCTTCTTTTTCTCCTTCTTCTTCTTCTTCTCCTCCTTCTTCTCCTTCTCCTTCTCCTTCACCTTCTCCTTCTTCTCCTCCTTCTCCTCCTCCTTCTTCTTCTTCTTCTTCCTCTTCTTCTTTTTCTTCTTCTGTGTTAAGGGGGTAGGCTAATTCGCTTTTGTTATATTGGAGTGCCTTGATTCCTCCAAAGTATGCCAAGAAACAACAGGACCAGATGATACAAAAAATAATGGTGTTCTGTTGCCTGGAATAGTTTGGAGGATTCAGTTACTCCAAATTTACCAACACAGAATTTCCTCCTTAAGACTAACTACCCTGTGATGTAGTCAGGACATTTTTGGAGGTAAATGGGTCCTTCAAATATTGCCACGAAACACCACCTACATGGGAGGAGCTTGTTTCGTGGCATAGTCAAAAGGAATCAGTAGCCTCCAATTCTCATACACGATCACAGGGTAGGTAGGTAGTACAGTGGTGGTAAATTTGGAGCAACTACTGATTCCTCCATACCATTCCAGACAACAGGCCACCATTATAATTGTTCATCTGCTCCTGTTTCGTGGCATACTTTGGAGGAATCAAGACACTCCAACGTACCTTTAACTTGATGAAGAGAAAGTGTTGAGGTGCAGTCTTGTGGTCAACTGGATACTTCTTCTTCCTCTTAGGCCACGATTTGCTTAATTAATTTACCTAAGAATTCTTACGTGAACATTTTCCTAATAAACAATTTGGCCGTTGCAAATTTTCTCAAATAATATTTACTTCGTTGTACTCAACAATTCTTAGTACAACATTACTTTTAAATGCGAGTTTTTCTACTGCATTGCTTAACACCTGAAGGTAATATTTTAAAGTATATTTCTTCCCGTAGCACGTCTTTAAGATGAAGTCATATATAGTGCATTTTCTTACTACATTTTTGGTGAATAACTCTTTAGTGAACATTTTGTGTTATGGACAGCTGCTCCTATTTATAGTCACGTCGTTCGTAGTAACATGTAACAACGAACTGCCTGAACAAAGATGTGTGTTTAGTCTTTGTATCCATGTAAATGTATTATGCAAGTTAGTCGTCTGGAGTTATTTTGTAAGTACCGGTACTCTGAATCTAAGTTGCGCAATTTGACTATCACCCAGCAACCTACAATATACTTTTGCGTCGAAGGAAAATAGAGGTACAGTCGCGGCACATAGTCCTTGATCAGGGTGTAAGGGGAAGTCTGGTCAAGGATTATGTGCCACGACTGTACAGCCTCCTCAAGATGATCCTCAAATCATTCCAGCCACGATTATTAACTCTACTGAGCTATCTGGGTTTATTAGGTCTCCGCGTTTGTACACACACCATCGCTCAACTGGTCAAGGTTAGATGGCTGTATGCAAGAACAATTATAGTCTACACGATGACCTGTACGAAGCTTCACAGACTTTAATATAGAGAGCATGAACGTGTCTATTCCCACAATGTTTCTCGCATATAATAGTCCATAGTTCCAATAGCCATCCAAGTAACGACTATTGTATGTAAAAGTCAGAACTGTGTGAGACATTTGGAGAGGTCGACGAAGCCTGTTGGATGCAAAGTCTGGATTGAGGGTGTGCATAATGTGTTTAACCCAGCGTGGGCTCTACTACTTCACCTCTGCCAGTGATGTTTATTTAAAGACCCTGCGATCGTGTTTGAGAATTGGTGGCTTCTGATTCCTCCTGACAATGCCACAAAACCAAGAGTCTTCAGTATAGGGGGTGTTTCGTGGTAATGTTTGAAGGACTCGCTAACCTCCAATTTTCCGACTGCAACACGGGGTCCTTTAACAGGCTGTGTGGGTGTAATTGTGTGGGGTAAGGGTGGAGGTGACGAGAGGTAAGAATGGATTTAAAACTGGAAATAAAAGAGAAAGAAAGAGTGGTAGTGTGGATGTGAGGCGAGGTATGCATGAATGGAATTTAGAACTCTAGAAAGGAGGATTTGGAAAGAGTACAAGTTTCCGTGGAGGTGAGAATGGATGTGAAGGGAAGAGATGAAGATAAGTATAAACGCCTTCAGATATGGAAGTATGTAAGCAGGTATGGAAGTATGTGTAAGCAGGTATGGAAGTATGTGTAAGCAGGTATGGAAGTATGTAAGCAGGTATGGAAGTATGTAAGCAGGTATGGAAGTATGTAAGCAGGTATGGAAGTATGTAAGCAGGTATGGAAGTATGTAAGCAGATATGGAAGTATGTAAGCAGGTATGGAAGTATGTAAGCAGGTATGGAAGTATGTGTAAGCAGGTATGGAAGTATGTAAGCAGGTATGGAAGTATGTAAGCAGGTATGGAAGTATGTAAGCAGGTATGGAAGTATGTAAGCAGGTATGGAAGTATTTAAGCAGGTATGGAAGTATGTAAGCAGGTATGGAAGGTATGTAAGCAGGTATGGAAGTATGTAAGCAGGTATGGAAGTATGTAAGCAGGTATGGAAGTATGTAAGCAGGTATGGAAGTATGTAAGCAGATATGGAAGTATGTAAGCAGGTATGGGAGTGCATAATAAGTAAGTAGGTGTGTAGGCAGGAGTGGAAGTTGTCTAGGCATGGGTGGAGGAAGGGAGGCAGAACTGGAAGCGGCATGGAGACGATAAGGAAAGTGTCGTTATCACCAGTGTCGCAAGGTTCACCAAGCACACTGAAACACAAACACACACAGCGGGTAACATTCTTGCCTTCACGGTTCACTAATTCCTAGACTTTCTGTTAAACGTTTGCCGACGTGGGGGTGTTTCTGATAATATCGTGGAATATTTGGTGTTAACTAAAGTATACATTATAATTATGACACAAGTTAGAGTTAAATAGTCTGTTGAAATGCTTTTAACTTTTCCATTTGTATATGAAATGAAAAAAAAAAAATGGCTTTGCTTAATTAAGAAGTAAGTGACTTGTTGCTATTGAATCCACAAAACTATTCCAAAGATTAGATTGTATGAGATTTGATGATGAAAAATGATCCCCATAAACCTGGAAGCCCCTGTTTCAACGAAAGGAGTAGGGTATATAGTACAGTGTTGTTATTGGTGGTATATCTAGAGCAATTGATTCCTCCAAACTATTCCAACCAACATAACATCATTATATTCATTCATTGGTGCTGTTTCTTCGCATACTTTGGAGGAATCAAGGCACTCCAGTGTACCAAAAGTTTATTTATTACCTCCTAAACTAAAGGGACCCCTGTGACATAGAAATAAAATTGGAGTTTAACGAGTCCTTTAAACATTGCCACAAAACACCACCACTTACATTGAAGGAGTTTGTTTCATGGTACATATGTCAGGAGGAATCAGAAGCCACCATGCAAGTCTCATACATAATCACAGGATCCTTAAGGGCATGGTATACTTTTGGTACATTGGAGTGCCTTGATTCCTCCAAAGTATGCCAGAAAACAGGACCAGATGGACAAAAATAATGGTGAACTGTTGCTTGGAATAGTTTGGAGGAATCATAATCTCCAAAAAATACAAAAACTATACCCTCCCTTTAATAATCATACACAGCTCTCCATCTCTCCTTCTTGTCTCATATGGCTGACAACTTAATTCTGACCACTGCTCCTAGCTGCTCTGTCATTTAGTATAATCTCTCAAACCAATAAATTTATCATGTCACCCTGCACTCGACACAATCCATCCACTTTCTCTTTGGTGTTCCCTCCGCCTCCTCCTTCACCTCCTCCTCCACCTCCACATCCTCCTCCTCCTCCTTTTTTTCATAATCCTCCTCCTCCTCCTCTTCCTAATCTTCCTAATCCTCCTCTTTCTAATCCTCTTACTCCTCCTCTTTCTAATCTTCCTCCTCCTCTTCCTAATCCTCCTCCTCCTTCTCCTTCTCTTCCTAATCTTCCTAATCCTCCTCTTTCTAATCCTCCTCCTCCTCCTCCAAATACACCTCCTCCTCCTCCTCCTCCTCTTCCTCCTCCTCCTCCTTCTAGATATCGTATAGTTTCAATTCAACTGGTCTTCATCAAACATACTTCTTTACCCAAGGACTTAATGCAGCCAAGAGTATATACATCTGATTCAGTTCGACGATGCCTAGACGCGTCATCAAGAGAGAGCTAACAACTATCACAATTTGCTTAGGAAGTATTCTGAGCGATTCATTATTATTTAGTTGGTAGATCATCCAAATTTGGCAGCTCTAACTATGACGAAGATTCTAGTTCATCAAACAGTTTCGTAGTAGTAGTAGTAGTAGTAGTAGTAGTAGTAATTTATCCATTCATCCAACCAACTCGAGTTAACTCTTCATCAACTATCTTTATATCAACAACTTAGACTTTTTTATTGGTTCTCCATCCAACAGGGTTCTATCAGTTCTTCATTAAATCGCGCTTTGATATTCTTAAATTATGGGAGAAGTATCATACATATGCATCGAAGAGAAAGAGGAAAAAAAATGCATATTATTATCATTATCAGTTCACCAGTTAGTGATTTCTTCTCTACCTTCATCAACCAGTGTTAAGGATCCAGTAAACAAGGCAATTTATAGGCTATCGATTCCTAAAAATAACTTTGCCGAGATTATTAAAGTTTGCCAGTGAATAGTTCAGCTGATCTCTCGTAAATAGTGCAATTCAATTCTTGGGCATAATCATACCTCCCTTAATTAAGGAACCTTGGATGTAGTCGGAAAATTGGAAGTTATTGAGTCCTCCAAACATTGCCACGAAACGATATTGATATAGGAGAGTCGGAAAGAATCTGTAGTCTCAATTTTTTCCTACAAGAGTGTTGGTAAATCAGAAACAACTGATTCCTGTAATAAACTATTCAAAGCAACAGGCCACCATTATTTTGACTAAATCTGATTCCGTTTCCTGGCATAGTTTGGAGGAATCTAGACGCTCCAATGTACAAAAAAGTATACTATCGCCTTAAGATCTACTACTAGCTTGGATTAACAGTACGTATCTAATCTTCCCGTAAATTTAATCTGTCGTGTTTACATTCGCTGCCAATCATTACCCTTCAAAGCATATGGTTCAAAAAATTCCTAATTGGATGAGAGCGTTTCCAGGGAAGATTTAATGATCTGCCAATAATAAGAGTAAAAATACAATCTGATGGTCTGATGAGATAAATGATATGTAGGTTATTACTGTAGTGATTGATGTTGGGGTGTTGAGTCCGTCGTATCAACTCGTATCCCGCTGTGTATTAAAAAAGACACCCTTCATATTATTATTATTATTATTATTATTATTATTATTATTGTTATTGTTATTATTATTGTTATTATTGTTATTATTATTATTATCATTTTTATCATTTTTATTATTATTATCATCATCATCATCATCATTGTTGTTATTATTATTATTAATATTAATATCATTAATATTATTATTATTATTATTATTATTAATTTGATTTCATGTGACAGGGTCTGTATACTTGTCTGTGAATGAATTGGAGGTTACTAATAAGTCCTTCAAACTGACACGAATCACACACTTTGGAGGAATCACAGACTTTCCAATTTACCAACCAGAGAACAGTATACATATATATGTGTAGTAAGTTCAGCGAGTATAAACCCACTTCATTCCAATGTGCATAATAATAATGATATAAGTGGAGTTGCTGTAACACCATAATGGAGAGTTGACATGCTTTTTATTCAGCCAGTAATTAGTAATGCTTGAATGGAAACAAGCTCAGAATACGACTGTGAAATTTTACATCAGTTCATATTATGCACGTGCGACTGAATCCCATTTAAGCTATGGACCAGTTTTTGCAACACTTTCCAAACTGTACCAACGCAGCAATGAGGTAAAAAGATGAACATTAAACACCTTTTCTAAGTATTTCGGAAAACTTGAGATTCACTCCATTGATACAAACTTTCAAGGGTTCACGATATATGAGTCACATCTGTACAGTCACGAGCACTAATAAGTATACAGCTGGATTCGAAGCTTTGAAAAAATCCAAATCACCAATGAACTAATTCCACTGGAGATCTTTCCTTCGTCTTTTTCTTTCTATTCTCCTTCTATCCTTCCTCAGCTACTCCTAATCCCCCCCTCCCTCTCCTCCTCATCCTCTTCTTCTTCACCTCTTCCCTTTCTCCTATTCCCTCCTCCCTCCTCCTCCGAGTTATTGTGTGCATTTATTTATTTTCTGTCTCTAGGTATTCGAAGCACACCTGGATACTTACGAGTGCTGGTGACTGAACCATCCAAATTACTCAAATAATCTGCTGTGTATTCTGTGAAGGGTATTATTTGGATTACTTTCACCATCTATCATCACAGAACCTTACAAACTCCATGGTGGTCTGTTGTTTGGAGTAGTTTGGAGGAATAAGTTGCTCTAGATTTACCATCACTGTACTTCCTCCTTAATCAGCCAGCCAGCCAGCCAGTCACACAAACCATGAGGCACAAAAGACCCTCTCTCTCTCTCTCTCTACCTCTCTCTTTCTCTCTCTCTCTCTCTCTCTCTCTCTCTCTCTACCTCTCTCTGTCTCTTTCTCTCTCTCTCTCTATTTACCTTTTCTTCCACGCTAGAGGGACTTATTATATAATGTGACCTGAACGTTCCTCTAAAGTGGGAAGTACAGTGTTTGTAAATCTGGTACAGACTAACTGATTCCTCCAAACTATTCCAAGCGACAGGCCACCATTATATCTGATTATCTATAGCCTCGTTTCCTGGCATCCTTTGGAGGAATTAAGGCTCTCCAAAAGTATACATACTCTCCCCTTAAAGTAACGAACGACACAGTGTTCGGTGTGACCCTCTCCTCCTCCCTCCTCCCTCCTTCCCCCAGACGTGACCTCTTGACCTGGCGAGAGTTAGTGAAGCTGGTCGCCTTCGTCACCCTCGCCTACCCCTCCCCCCTCCTTCGCCCCCCTGTGTCTCCCCGTCTCAAGGACCGGGGCGGGACGGGACGGGACGGGATGTTGGACAATGGAACCTGTGCCTGGTGTGGGTGGTGGTGGTGGACTCTTTTATTTATATAACCCTTGGACCATCGTGCTTTTCCTGGGACATCGTATACTCTTGGTACATTGGAGCTCCTCGATTCCTCCAAAATACACTAGGATACATGACCAGAATAACAATAACAATGTTGCTTGGAATAGTTTGGAGGATTCAGTTGCTCCAGATTTTTTGCCAACACTATTCTTTCCCCTTAAATCTTATGGAAATATTGCAGGCACTTTTTCAGTATAAAGTTTGGGCGTGTTAATTGAAATAGTTTGTAACCGTTGAATGAAATGATGAGTGCTTCCATTCAATAATAATAATAATAATAATAAAAATGTCTGCACTCTTAGAGAAGTATTTAAATTCACCAGCCGTTGTTTATTGCCCAATGTAGTGAATTTCCTATACTCGTTTCCACATATTTTTTTTTTAAGGAAAATGGATTGACGTTTTACATACCGGTATATATATAAGAAATAGAGGATTTTCACTATTTATTACAAGACTCCAGACATTGTAAAGTGTTACTCTTTTTTTGTGTGCAGAAGACACGTTTAATTCAGGCACGTCGGAGTGGAACTATAAAAAGAAAAAAATGGAGCACTCTCTGATCTCGTCACTCAGACCCTAAACATCTGATCATCCTACCACTGACTGAGACGATAGAACAACTTACAATACGGACTGGAAACTGTTTACGAAAAGCTGAAAGCACAAGGACACTAAAGCCACCAAAAAAATGTATAAAATCATACAGTAATTGACGCTATTCTTAAGGGGGTGCGGGAGTAGGGGACAGGCTTGGGGGAGGGGGGGGGGTGCGGGAATAGGGGAACAGGCTTGAAGGGGGTTTGAAAAAAAGCCTGTTCCCTACTCCCGCACACCCCTAACCCCCCCTCAAGCCTGTCTGTCATCTACACCTGCACCCCCAAAAAACTCCCCGACCCCCTCAAAAAAAAAAAAAAAAAAAAAAAAAAAACGCACTCCCCTAACACTGTCCCCCTATTCCCGCACCCCCTTAATTAAATAAACTGAATCTACAGGAGTATCAAAAGTACAGTACCACACCACAAGGACCATTTCCCTTTGACTCTCTTTTTTCCTCTCCAACATACCCAGTCCGTCTCAACATGGTCTTCTCAATGCAACATCATTATGCAGGAGGCCTCATACATAATTATACAGAACATGACCCACCATACCTACAGCATACCTCAACAATCACATGTCAATATTATAGTAGCATGTAAATAAAGCCCCCAACATACCACCAACATAGACCCCTCCCCCCCAACATACTTTACAAATCCCACGGTAAATTAAGAAAATTCACTCATATTTACCACTACATAATTATAATCCAACAATACCCCCCACAACATATCCCTCCCCTAACAACATACCCCCAACACATCCCCCGATATATCCCTCCTCAAACAACATACCCCCAACATATCCCTTTCCAAACAACATACCCCCAACATATCCCTCTCCAAACAACATACCCACTACCCCCCCAACATAATACCCCCCCCCCCCCCCTCCAAACAACATACCCACTACCCCCCCCCAACATACATACATACCCACTCCGTCCCCCACGTGCACCAGAATCAAAGAACGCCCGCCTGATCTTGCATAAATTTACCCACAGTGAAGGAGAGGAAAGAAAAAAAAATCGTAACAGCAGCAGCAGCAACAGCAACAGCAACAGTAA
Organism: Petrolisthes manimaculis; assembly: GCA_034508575.1. Classification (NCBI taxonomy): domain Eukaryota; kingdom Metazoa; phylum Arthropoda; class Malacostraca; order Decapoda; family Porcellanidae; genus Petrolisthes; species Petrolisthes manimaculis. The sequence continues at coordinate 90,692 of JAWZYT010003334.1, forward strand.
CATGTATTCTGGTCTGGAGTCGAGACATTCCTTCCCCAAGTCTCCCCCGCAACTCTTGTGTAAATAAAATTCCCTGATCCATTAAATCCTTTCTTACTGTACATTTATCGTCTTGAGTCTAAAGCCCCTGGACAGTGACTCTATGAAATGTGTTGGGGAATAGTTTCATGAAAGAATATTTTTAATACAACTTATAGAAAATTATGAAATGTGTTGGGGAATAGTTTTATGAAAGAATATTTTTAATACAACTTATAGAAAATTATGAAATCTTTTGTTGGTGTATATTTTTCTGCAAGATTCTTAATAATTACAATAACCGAGAAACTATGACATTTGTTGCTGAATAGTTGCTGAAAGTATATTATCAATACAACCAAGATAATATTATCCGAGTCACTCACTGACTGATACCAATAAAGTTGTTTAATCGAGTATTTGCACTAACGGCAGTGCAAATACTCGATCATTGCAAGATTTTCATGGGGAAATGAAAATGTTTGGAGAATATTTTTTCTTTTCTGCGGTTAAAACAATCTCTCAATTAAAATATTTCAAATTGTTATTACAAAAAATAAAAATGATTAACTGGAACATTTTATTTCTTCAGATATTATACGGTTGTAATAGTTTCTTGTATTTCCACACAACATAACATCTTGCACAGCTGTTGGCAATTATTTTCATGTACTATTAAACATTTCTTATTCATTTAAATAACTTTTTGGATACTATATTGTCTGAACGATTCCCACCACATGAGACGACAGAAAAGTACAAAACTGGAAAAGAAATACGAATCACCCGGATACCAAGATACCAGGAGACCAAAGGTTATAATAGGTCCTGTACTCTGACTCTCTACGTTTTTTTAATCGAGTGAGTATTATTTTGTTGTTTGGGAATTTGGGAGCTACTGCTTCATCCAACCTGCGCTACACAACAGATCCTCTTCTCGTTCACTGAAATGGTCTGTTTTCTGGCAACATTAGAAGGTATCAGTGTCCTTCCAGATTATCGCCTTTAACCATTTACACTTACTAATTCCTATATATTATAACTATGAACATATGCACTGTACATATAAAATCTCCCGTACATGAAATTTTACACAACATTAAATATTCCATCCATGCCATTTAAATATTAAATCCCTTCCTTCTCTTTAAATCTTCCCCGAAATTTAAATCGCCCGCACGCTAAACCAGACTTGACTTGTGCTTTTAAATATGGCTAATGGATGTTGCAAGTTGGCATGAATAATAGGAGTTACGACACAGGACTTGGCTTAAAATCTTTTGTCACCGACGGTACTCCCAATATAGCAGCACTGCCATTTACCGAGGCCCTATTTTGCAGTTCGGGTTCGGGTGGTGGGCAACGTTGGCTTCTCGTTGCAACCCACACGTAATCAAGCCGCTCCTATCTCTTCCACACCCAGCTATTCATTTCTCTTTTACATATCCCACCCTTTAATTAATCTATCTCCCTTCTCTTCCTCCCATCAGCACTATACCTCTCATATTACTCTTCCTTCCACATACCCACAGTCCTCAGTTCCCTTTCTACATTATTCCAACCCACATCTCACCCCCTCTCTTATCTCCACTCACTGATTCTTCTCCTTCCCCTCCCTTTGCTTCACACACACACACACACACACACACACACACACATGTCAGTTTGTTTTTCATCTCCACACACCTCAGCTTCACCCCCCCCCTCCCCCCTCCCAGCAACCAGTCCCTCCATGTCCCTTCATCCTTTTTGGTCGGTCTTCCTTATCCCTTCCCCCACCCACCTATCTCCCTCGTTTCTTCCTCTCTTTCTTTTCTCCTCACAGTTTCCACGCAATTTTCACCCTCCCTTTCGGTACTTTCTCTCTCCATTTTTGTTTTCTTCCAATGCTTCCCCCCTCCCTTTCACTTGCTTTCACACACAATAGTCACTCTTATAAAATATTACAGTGAGAAGGAAGAGTCTATAGGGCAGACACAGAGGGTGATAAAGATAATGGTGACAAGATACAGGAACATGACACACTGTATATGGGTAAAATTCAATTCACAAACTTCGATGCCTCCAGCTCTTATATTCAACTACCCTTTTCTCTCATACGTCTCCTTCCTCCTGACCCCCTGCACTTCCCTCCTTTTCAATATACCCTTCAACTTAACCCTTCAGTTCATTGGCCCTTCTCTCTTCAATTTTCACTTCTCCCAAGACTTCCTTACTCCTGTCTTCCTCCTCCTCTCCTCCACAGCCCTCTCTCCGTCCGCAACATATACGGTATCACTAGGGCAGTTTGCATTTGTAAATTCTCGATGGGGTCAAAGTACTATCCTATGATGAAAACGACCGCGTAACGCCTCATTTTGAACGGGTCTACAAGGGTGTGTGTGCTGTGGGTGAGGGCGAGAGGGCTTCATGGATGTTAGCAATGTGGGTTACGAGAGATGTGGGGGATTTCTTGTGGGCGAGAGAAGTGAAGAATGCAAAAGATACTCATATCTAATTCATAATAATACTCTCAGGGTAGTTTGATTTGCAGGTGGCTTTTATAAAAAAAATTATTACTGCCTCAATTTTGCTTGATCTGTTTTCACAATGTATAGAGCAAGACTTGAATCAATGGAAAATTTGAATTTAGTTTGACGAAACTCTGCGTGCTGAACTCCTTGTCGGCCTAATTCAATTATTAAATGGCTAAATTCTTCCCATATTTTTATAGCGTGAACATAGATGAGCTCCCACCGGATTATACGAGTACTTTGCAAATAGCCGTGTTAAATCTAATACAAAGTAATAGATCGCTGAAACACAAAACAAAAATAATTGTCACCCTGTAGTTAGCCATAGAGGAGAGTGAGGCTGAACATCTGTTGTGGGTAAAAGGAGAAATACTATTACCACCAAATTCTTCTAAAAAACACTCATATCCAGAGGAACTATGTTAGTCTGCTTCATGGCATAATAGTTAGAGGAACCAGTTGCCTTCCATAAAATATCACATGGCTCATAAAACCATAAACTAAAAAAAGAAAATCACATAGTTCATATAACCAGAATCATCACAGCCGGCCTCAACTGCACGAGGGAAAGTCTGCAATCTCCACCTCTCTTGTTTCGTGAAGTAGACCCTAAGATTTCACCCAAGTTCCAACACAACACACCGAGCTCAGAACTGATGCATATAAATGTCGCCTTGGTCTGACGGGAAAGGTCAGTATTTTCGGGTGAAAGTTAGCATTTATAATCATTCGCTTCTAATCTATGTGACAATTTTTATTTCCTTGGATCTGTTGCTAATTACAGAGTGGCGTGCATTTTCTTCGTGGGTGGAGGTAAAAGAGAAGGTTTGTGGTTGCAGATGGAAGGTAAAATAGGAATGAAGACTGGGTGGGGTTTTCAGTTAAGGGGAGAGTACACTGTTGGTAAATCTGGAACAAATGATTCCTCCAAACTATTCCGGGCAACAGGATACCATTATATTTCTTCATCTGGGTCTGTTTCCTGGCATAGTTTGGAGGAATCAAGGGACTCCAATCTATCAAAAGTATACTCTCCCCTTAAGGAGTCGTGGTGGTTGATACAGACTTTAGAAGATAGGAATTGTAGTGTCATGGAGAAACAGGTGTAGATGCATGCAGGTATATAGGTGTAGGATTGATAGAGAAGCGATGCAGGGGTACAGTTACCTCAAAATATCTCCTTCTATTTCCTGCCCATTCAATAACTCAGAGTAATACAGTACAGTCTTAAATTATTATAAAGAAATACTATAATATATATACAATGAGAAACTATTAGCCAACAAATGAAAGGGCAAGGTTGTCCACTCGTGGCCTTGCCAAGATGAATGAGTGAAAAAAAAAACTTAATAACAAAAAATAAAAAAAGCCCATAGACAAAGAAGTGGGGTGAGGGTGGAAGGTTGAACAATAGTGAGGGTGGAAGGTTGAACAATAGTGAGGGTGGAAGGTTGAACAATAGTGAGGGTGGAAGGTTGAACAATAGTGAGGGTGGAGGGTTGAACAATAGTGAGGGTGGAGGGTTGAACAATAGTGAGGGTGGAAGGTTGAACAATAGTGAGGGTGGAAGGTTGAACAATAGTGAGGGTGGAAGGTTGAACAATAGTGAGGGTGGAGAGTAGACAACAATAGTGGAGGTGAAGGGTAGTTAGTACACAGGGTATAGGAGTGAAGGCAAAAAAAAAAAAAAAAAAAAAAAAAAAACACACAGGTGAGAATGAGGGTTGGTTTAGTAACAACTCAGGTGCGTTATGGGAGAAATCTAAAACTCTGGTGGTGAGGGTGGAGGCAAAAAAAAAATTACAGGTGAGGCGAGGGTGGGTGAGTGGGTGGGTGGGGGTGGAGGGTATAGAACAATGGTGGGGGTGGAGGCAAAAATTCAGGTGAGGGTTGGAGGAAGGTAGACCAGGTGAGGGAGGTATAGGTGGGGGTGGAGGAGGGTAGAACGTGTGGGGGTGGAGGAGGGTGGTGGAGGAGGGAAGGTGAGGGAGGATGGTAGAACAGTTGAGGGAGGGAGGGAGGGAGGGTGGGGGTGGAGGATGGTAGAACAGTTGAGGGAGGGAGGGAGGGAGGGTGGGGGTGGAGGATGGAGGGTATAGAACAATGGTGGGGGTGGATATAAGAACACAGGTGTAAGGTACAGATGGTTAGGGAAGATAGCAACACTCAGGTATAAGACGCAGTTACATTAGTGCCACTTGCACAACTTATTACTCTCTCTCTCTCTCTCTCTCTCTCTCTCTCTCTCTCTCTCTCTCTCTCACTGCAAGTCTTTCTCTCTCTCTCTCTCTCTCTCTCTTTCTGCAAGTCTTTCTCATCCCTCTCTCTTTCTGCAAGTCTCTCTCTCTCTCTCTTTCTCTCTGTAAGTCTCTCTCTCTCTTTCTCTCTGTAAGTCTCTCTCTCTCTCTCTCTCTCTCTCTCTCTCTCTCTCTCTCTCTCTCTCTCTCTCTCTCTCTCTCTATCTGTAAGTCTCTCTCTCTCTCTCTCTCTCTCTCTCTCTCTCTCTCTCTCTCTCTCTTTCTCTCTCTCTCTCTCCCTGTAACCGGCTGCATAAGCATGGAAAGTTGCTGGGTTGCAGATGCATATCTCAGCCATAACGCGAGGGTGATGTCCAGTGCGGGGTATCTGATGGGCGCTGAGAGTATCTGATGGGCGCTGAGAGTATCTGATGGGTGCTTAGTGTATCTGATGGCCTCTGAAAGTATTTGATTGGTCTTGACTGTATCTGATTGTTCCTGACTGTATCTGAGTGGCGCTAAGAGTATCTGATTGGTACTGAGAACATCTGATAGGCCCTGACTGTATCTGAGTGGTGTTGAGAATACCTGATTAGTACTGAAATTATCTGATTGACAATGAGAAAATCTGATTGGCACTGAAAAAATCTGAATGGTACTGAGAATATCTGACTGGTGCTGAGAATATCTGATTGGTGCTGAGAGTATCTGAATGGCAGAGAGTATCTGATTGGTGCTGAGAATATCTGATTGGTGCTATGAGTATCTGATTGGCACTGAAAGTATCTGATTCGTGCTGAAAATATCTGATTGGTGCTGAGAATATCTGATTGGTGCTGAGAGTATCTGATTGGTGCTGAGAATATCTGATTGGTGCTGAGAATATCTGATTGGTGCTGAGAATATCTGATTGGTGCTGAGAATATCTGATTGGTAATGAGAGTAACTGCTATGTACACTTAGAGTTGGTAGTGTAAGCAATGAAAGTTTGCCTATCTGACTGCCTGCCTGCCTGGCCATGAGAGGATCAGAGCGGCCAACATTGCCAAGATATCTATCAGTATTTGATTCACAGTAAGGGTCGTAGGCAAGAACAACTTTCGTGGTGTAGACGATAGCGTGGTAAGGGTACGATGGCTCTGTACTGTGTCTATGAAGTAACCGATACGATAGCCTGTGTCATCACCTGTATGGAGGCTGCCGATTCCTCCAGGCTGCACCACAAGACAGAAAGAAACATACAATGAAGAACTCTACGTGTGTCGTGGTATAAAATAGAAGAGTCAGCAGCCTCCAATATCATAATTCGCTGTGGTCGGCATCAAAGGACCCTTATGTTATGTAAGTATAGCGAGTGAAAGTAAAACAGGAGCAGCAGCAGCAGATGTGAATGAGGTGGCGTTATGAGACAATGGGTGACTGAGGAGTTGTGAGGGAAAGGTACTGACTGAGGAGCTGTGAGGGAAAGGTACTGAGTGAGTAACTGAGTGAGTGAGTGAGTGAGTGAGTGAGTGAGTGCTTCCTACTCTTATTGTACTGTACCTTAATTCTTCACCCACTCACACCCGCACACGACAAGATTTGCATGAATACAAGCATTTGGATGAACTCACAGTTACACACACATACTATATTATACACAATTACACATACAAATATTCAGCCACATATAGATAGATAAAATATACACCTACAGACATACATAAAGTGTACATTCTCCCATGCACACGTGCACTAAATCATTCACAAACCCACATTGACGTACACAGATAAATACTTTATTATATACTTGATACACATACATACATACAGACATACAGACATACACACTCACTCACACACACACACACACACACACACAGTTCTTTACACTCACTGCACTCCACTTCTTCATCTTCAAGTAACCACTTAGTGCTCTTTGTCTCTGCATATGTTTCTCCTTCCCTCTTTCACTTTGTCTGTCTCACCCTTCCTCTTTCCGTTCTATCTCTCTCCTCTCTCCCCCTTCCCTCTTCTCTCTCTCAGTTCCACCACCCACTTGCAGCCCCTCCTCCTCCACCTCCCACTTGCAGCCCCTCCTCCTCCACCTCCACACTTGACCCACACTCAGTAAAAATCCCGAGACGCTGACTGGGTACACACACTCCACGCCCACGGCCACCTACCCACCATCCACCCACCCACTCACCAAGATATCTCCTCCCACCCACCAACCCACCCACCCATGCATCAAGATACCTCCTCCCACCCCCACTCAATCACCAAGATATTTTCACCCCCCCACCCATCAAGATACCACTCCCTCTCCCCCACACCCACTCACAAGATCAACCCTCCCCCCCCCCCAACACTCACTCAAAAATTCAACCCTCCCACCTTTCCAAACTCACCTACCCACCTACCTTTTCACCAAAATAACCCCTCCCACCTATTCCTCCCACCCACTCACCAAGATATACCCACCTTCCCACGTACCCACCTTCCCAGTCCAACTATACCTAAACACCCACCCATTTACTCACAAAGTCAATCCACCCACCTTCACTCACTAATATACCCCCTTCTACCACTCATAACCAATCCACCCACCCAATCACAAGACCAACAACCTTCCCACTTTTCATAACCAACCAACCCACCCACACACCCATTCCTCTCACCCAACAAGACCAACCCTCCCACCAACCCACCATTTTTTTCCCACTCACTATAACACCCATCCATTCCTCCCACCTTCCCAAACCTGCATACTGACCCAGACATTGCGAAGGAGAATTTTCCGTACATTGCACTTGTTCTCCTCCCATAAATTTCACCTCCTGTAACTAAGGTAGAATGCAAAGGCAGACATCTGGCAACAGAAAGAATAGTACCGAAACGTTCTCACTGTAAATTTCTTCTCATGTGGTGATCATATTTAAGTGCATTAATTTTATGTCGTTCACGCTTTCTCTTTTCCCCATTTTAGGGTTTTCCTCCTTCCATTTCGGGCATTCAGTCTTCAATCTATCTATCTATCTCTATCTATCTATCTATCTATCTCTATCTCTATCTACCTCTATCTATCTATCTACCTTTATCTATCTATCTATCTATCTATCTCTCTCCCAGATCCTTCTCTACCTTCCTCTCCATCTTCCTTCACTACCACTTCTCATCCTCCCCAAGCCTCGGTACTTTGGCCTTTCCAGTGACGAATGAACACGTGACTGTGTACGAGTGTTGCTTTCTGTGTAGACTATGGGGCGACAGAGGTGAGCTAGGGGGGAATGAAGATGGAAGTTGTGAGGGAAAGAGAAACAAACTACATATGGAATTATATTATACAATTACATAGATACACATCCCACACAGACTTTGCGGTCCAGACGAGGAGATATTATTACTATTACATGTAGAACAATCACTGCCTTAATTAAAGAAGAGAAGTTGGAAAGCTGTGAAGGATTGGAACGTTACAAGAACAGAAGGGAGCTAAGATGTAGAGCGTAGATTTCAGAATATGTACAATTGGAGCAAGTGCAAGAGAGGCATGGAAAAAAAATATATATTGTGGAAGGGTGAGAGGGAAGGCGAGACAGACTGGGGAACTAGAAATAGAGGTATGAGAAAGTGATGAGGCAGCTGGAAATGAGAAAGGGCAGATAGAAGGGAGGTGAGAAATTTTAAGAGGAGGAGGAGGAGAGGGGAAAAGAGTGGAGGAGAGAAGTACCAGTAAAAGGAGGATGGAGGCAAAGGTAAGAGAAATGGAAGAGGGAAAAGGAAATGAGTGAAGAAACAAATGGAGGTAAGGGTGGAAGCAATGAAGATGAAAGAGGAGGTTCAGTGAATAGAAGATAAATGTACCACAGAAACAATAGAGTAAGAAAAAAGAAAAGAAAAAATGATGAAGATATGAGGAAGGAAGGAGGAATGGAGGAAGGAAGGAGGGAGGGGAGAAGGAAGGAGGGAGGGAAGAAGGAAGGAGGGATGGAGGAAGGAGGGAAGAAGGAAGGAGGGATGGAGGGAGGAAGGAAGGAGGGATGGAGGAAGAGGGGAGGGTTGTGGAGAGGATTTAAGGCATGAGGGTGGAAATACTTAAGTAGTGGGTGGGTGGTGAGGGTTGCAGTGGAGAGGGGAGTAAGGCTGAAAGTATGAGGGCACAGGAGGGAGGAAAGAAAGGGGGGAATGGAGAGGAAAGAAGGGGGGGGGGTAGATGAGAGGGCTGAAAGCATGAGGGAGGGGAAGAAAGGTGGAGGGAGGGGGAAGAAAGGTGGATGGAGAGGGCTAAAGGCATGTGAGTGGGGAGGCATAAGCTAGGAAGGAGGTGGGAGGGAGTTGGAGTGGGCTGAATGCATGTGAGTGGGGAGGCATAAGGAGGAAGGTGGGAGGGGAGGGGATGGGAGTGGAGGAGAAGGCAGGGTCTTGAACGAGGTAATAACATTCCTGCATTAACGCCGAGGTGGTATATAAGGCCAGATTTTCATGGGGTCCACAGCAGGGTTGGTGGGTTGGTTGAGTCCAGCCTGACTCCTCCTCACTTCAACCCAACCCACTTTACTTCCCCCTCCACCCACCTGCACACCTAACTCGGAACTTTATCACAACATGCACACTTTCTATTCGTCATGCACACTTTCTTTTCAACAGATATACGTTATTTTCGTCTTGCACACCACATCTTTTCCACTATACACACCTTCCTCCAACATGCACACGTTCTATAAACATTGGTGTATGCTTATTTTAATACGCTTACAGTCATACTTTTCAACATGCACAAGTTCCTTTGACATTTTGTATACGTATATTTCTTAAACAATTCTCTTACTTAGTTCTCTTCCTTAGCATGGACTCTAGAGAGATAAAGGAAACCATGAATTTGAATAGTTTTATACAATATTAGGGAGTGTGTCGGAATAGGGTTAAGGAGTTGAGGCTTGGAATGTGAGAGGCTGCGTGAGACAGAAGTGGATGAGGAGTTGGAAGGAGGGAGGAGGGAGGGGGAGTATAAAAGGGATAGGAAGGAAGAGAGACTGTGTGGAAGAGAACTATGAGAGAGTGCGTGAGACAGAAGTGTGTGTGTATGTGTGTGGAAAAAAAAATGTGAAGGAGAGATGTGCATGAGAGAAGCAAGACGTGTGTGTGTGTGTGTGTGTGGAGAGAGGGGGTGGTGGGATGTGGAAATTGTGTGGGTGTGAGAAAGATATGTGGGAGTGAAAGGTGGAATGTGATGTGGTATGTAAGAGAGCAATGTTCGAGTTAAGGAAGTATTAAGGGACCCTGTGATGTAGTTAAACGAGTCCTTCAAATATTGCCACGAAACACCACCTATATGAAAGGAGTTTGTTTCGTGGCATGGTCAGGAGGAATCAGAAGCCTCCAATTTTCATACACGATCACAGGGTCCTTAAGGGTGGAATGTGAACAGTGTGTGAGAGAATCCTGAAACCTATTGTGTGAAGTACAAGAAATAGAATATGAGAGATAGAGAATGTGATAGACGTCTGGGATAAGGATTAAACGAAGAAAATAAGGAATATAGAATATGGGAGAGGGAGAGGATGGGAGAGAATTGTTAAAACGATTGATGAAAAGAATATGAGAGAGGGAGAGGGTGTGAGAGAAATCTACGAGAACGACCGATTGCAGTATGAGAGAGAGAGTGAGAGAGTGAGAGAGAGAGAGAACGTAATGGGGGGGGTGTGGGACTTGGTGTGCGAGAAATTAGTGCGTGAGAGGAGTAAGGAGGGTGGAATGAAAAGTGTGTGTGTGTGTGTGTGTGTGTGTGTGTGTGGCTGGGTCGGTGGCATCAGTGGAGAGGCTGAGGTGTCACGAAGCTATGATGAGAATTCTGGTGTGTGTGTGTGTATGTGTGTGTGTGTGTGTGTGTGTGTGTGTGTGTGTGTGTGTGTGTGTGTAAGAGAGAGAGAGAGAGAGAAAAAGAGAGAAAGAAGGCAGAGACAGATGATTACTGAATAGAAATAGGTCGATAAATTGATAGATTGAAATAGAAACCAGGGGACACTTTATAATTATGGAGGTTTAGGTATAGGAGTGGAGGGATGACACCGTGGGCAGAACAGAGGGTGGCATCACAGATAAACAAAGCCTAATCAACCCAACACAATTCATCCACCACATACTAAGTTACTGGCTACTTGTTCTCCCACCATACGTAACAATATAATACATACATCCAATACAATACATACATCCAATACAACACATACATTCAATACAATACATACATCCAATACAATACATACGTACAATACAATACATACATCCAATACAATACATACATCCAATACAATACATACGTACAATACAACACATACATCCAATACATTACTCATATTCCAGCTTCCACATGTATGATAATTAAAAACGATGACGGAGGGATGTGGAAAAGACGAGGACATATACTCCTACCATTATGTAACAACTGATTGACCTACGCAACCTAACCTAACCTAACTCAACCTACAGATAATCTATAAAAGTTCCCTAACCTAACCTAACTTAACCTAACCTAACCAAAGTCAACCTATACAGATAATGTATAAAAGTTCCCTAACCTAACCTAACTTAACCTAACCCAACCTACAGATAACCTATACGAGCGCCCAAACTAACCTAACCTAACCCAACCCAACCTACAAGTAACCTACAGCATATAAGAGTAACGTAACGTAACCTAACTTAAACTAACCTAACTTAAACTAACATAACTCAACCTACAGGTAACCTATATACGAGCTCCCTAACCTAACCTAACGTAACCTAACCTACAGGTAACCTATATACGAGTTCCCTAACCTAACCTAACGTAACCTATATAAGGGATCCCTGGTTCTGGTCACACAATTTAAGAGTGCCCCTGGCTGTGTAACGTGGTAGTGGTGGCCTCGGGGTGTACAGTCGGTAGCAGAAGTGTGCATCAATCTTACGTGCATTAATGAGCTTATTCACGTATGACCAGCTGACGGTGTTTAGTCTTCATCATATTTTATTATCTCCTGAGGCACAAAGTATACCCGCAGGTTTCAGGCGAATTTATGCAGCCGACTACACACCTGCCCCCCAAAAAGTAAAATTATTGTAAGTGAAAGTTGGATGGTTTGTGGGATAACCATCACATCTATTCTTATCTCGGCCGGTGATGTGAAGTTCCGTCAGTCCTGTTATTAATGAGTACCGTACTATACACGTCGATCAATATTGTACATATACTTAATTAGAATAACTGTACGTTGACAATTATCCTAACCAGTGAATATTTAGGGTATAGTTTTGCAATATTGGTAGAAAAGGGATAAAATTCAAGACATATTTTGGCTGATATACTTGCCAATATGATAAAAAAAATTAGAAACTGCTCTTGAAGCTTGTGGTCAGCCTCACTTTCTCTTCAGAAGGTCGACCCCCTCCCCCCCTCCAGACCACAGAATAACCCCAGTGCATCACAGGAGAGAGGGAAGAGAAAACGGCTGTGGTATGAGAGTAGAGAAGAGAAGAACAGAACAGTCCATCAAACGTGTGAGAAAACTATTAACAGCAAGAAAAGTTTGTATTCTCATGCAGCCTTCTCAGATCAGTAATGGTGGCTTTGCATCAACTACATAATTATACAGTACAATGGGATATAACGAATAGAATCGAAAATGTGTTTGTTTAAGAAAATGTGATTCCATTTATTTTGTTCATGCACTGATCAAGGTGTAAAAGTTTCATTCTTGTTGTCATATATAGTTATTCTTGTAGTTATATATAGTCGTCCCACTCCTGTTCCAACCTCATTTTATTTATTGAAGAGGTGAAGTTTGCATCCCTAAAGGTTTGACCCCTGTATTCGAGGCAATATTTCCACTGGGGGATAATTGTGAACCAGATGAAACACTCGGGAATCGAACTTAATTACTAACAGGTTGACCAAAATGAACGTAACGTAGAAATTTAACACTTACATGACATTCTTGGAAGTAATATGGGTTGATCAGCACACAGGAGACACTTACCTGGAAAAAAAAGTGTGAAAAAAGTTAATTTAAACATTTTACATTAAACATTACATTTGTCATCATTAGTAAATATTGCACTGCTGTGACTTGATGTAAATTGGTCCCTACTTCCGTCACCACTTCATCACTTTTCATTGGTCATAAACACAAACCATAAAGGTCATGTTGGCTTGAGTAGTTTGGAGAGTTCATAGAGCTCCAGTAAGGGCCCTCAATTTTTTTTAAACTACGGGCCTTAGAGTCACATTACAGTGTTGGTTCATATTGACTCGTAAAGCAACCGATTTCTCTAAACTACAATATTTCCAGCAAGTGGTCAACATTGTTATTAATCTCGTCCTGTTTCCTGGCATAGTTTGCAGGAATTAAGGTTCTCTAATGCACTAAATGCGTATTATACTCCCTTGAAAACACTGATAAATGAACCACATCATAAATCTACAACAATGATCATTATTCTTGCTCATGTACTAATAATACAAACTGTAAATTCTCTGATAAAACAACACGATAAGAAAAGAAGGACAAGTACAAAACTGCTAACCTTGTAGACAAAGGAATTAGGATTTTTTTTTCCCACAAATATGCTGTTTCTTTCCGTTGAAAAAATTGATATATACTTCTTCAAATTTCGATTCGAGAGAGAGGTGAATGGATACAATGTTCTTAAGGAGACTTGGACGTAAGTATACTCACATAGAGACACAAGATAAATAGATGGAGAGTCAGATAGATGGCGAGATAGCGTAGCATAATACACTGTGGCCTTATAGAGAGTGTCGCCAGCACTAATGAAGAGATCAGACACGAGGCGGCGTCTTTGTGGAGGTGTCGTGGATACAAATGGTTCCCTGGTAATTGAGGAGACGAGATTAATTCTGTATAGACGGATGGCGAAAGTGCAGGTTCACTTTTTTTTTTTTTTTTTTTTTTTTTTTTTTCCGAGGTGGGGAAGAGGGTTTGAAATGTAGGATGGAGAGATGGTTTGAAATGGAGTTGGGTGTGTGTGTGTGGGTGGGGGGTAGAAGGAGGGGTTGAATGGGGACAGGGTTGTGAGGAAGGATGGGTTGAAATGGAGGTTAGGGGGTGACAGGTTTGTGGGGAAGTAGGGGTTGAAAATTAATGGAGGGAGATAAGAAAGGCGAGTGCTTTGGGGTGGGGAGTGGGGGGTGGAGGAGAGGTTGAAACAAATGGGGTTTTATTGGGAAGGAGGATTTAATATGGAATGAGGGATGAGTAGGGATGAGTTGTAGTGAAAGCAGGATGGATGGATGGGTTGATATTAGGCGCCGCAACAGTGAGGTCATATAGCGCCAGAGAGAGGTGATAGAGAGGTGTGAAAGCAAGCAGGAGAGAAATAAGGAGGGAAGGTGGAATGGGGTAGTTATGAAAAGGAAGGAGATAGGGAAGGAGATAGGGAAGAAGGTGGGAAGGAGATAGGGAAGGAGATAGGGAAGGAGATAGGGAAGGAGATAGGGAAGGAGATGGGGAAGGAGATGGGGAAGGAGATAGGGAAGGAGATAGGGAAGAAGGTGGGAAGGAGATAGGGAAGGAGATAGGGAAGGAGATAGGGAAGGAGATAGGGAAGGAGATAGGGAAGGAGATAGGGAAGGAGATAGGGAAGGAGATAGGGAAGGAGATAGGGAAGAAGGTGGGAAGGTGGGAAGAGAGAGAGAACAAACCTCGCGCAGTATAATGTGTACAGTCATGTGGAAAAAAGGAGAGAAATGCTTATAGGAGAAATCTGAGCCAGAAAGATGTCGGTGTTGGCAGAGGTCAAGACACCAGGGCCAACATTCTAGGTGTCCCACTATGTCGCTATCTAACCCATTCTAGGTGTCCCACTATGTCGCTATCTAACCCATTCCCTGCCAGTCACACCTGCCTCACACTCCACCCAGACTTGCACCAACACGGAAAATTGTACTCATAAAAACAGACAAGTTACGGATTCTGTATACGGTTTTCTGAATTGGAGAAGGGTTGTGCATCCCATGATATTGATAAAAATATGCAATATACATACATACCGGTATATATATTGATAAAAATATGCAATATATATACCGGTATATATATTGATACAAATATGCAATATATATACCGGTATATATATATATTTGTTTTTCTTTCTTTTTTTGCGATACATAACCATTCGTAAAGCGGGAATCTTTTCTATAAATCCATCCTAGGTAGTTCATCTAGGTTATTATAGTCCACAGTTGGTTTAGGGGAAGTCGACACTCTATTCCAACCCAAGTTTCGTAAAATGGTAATCCTCGAACCTGGATGAGTTTGGTGTGAGGCGAGGACGTTACCCCTCCACTCCACCAAGGACATGCACCGTGACACATTGCTGAAACTTATTTTGTCAATTTACATCCACGGGTATAATACTTTGGCGGAAACAGGCAAAGAGGAATGTATCTCTTATCTAACAATTCCCTACTTACACTTATTTTATCTTATCTTATCTTATCTTATCTAACAATTCCCTACTTACACTTACATAAAGATAAAAATAGAATTAGATATAATAACTTCAAGATTTCATTCGGGTCACTGAAGGCAGTTGACAAAGAAGGACATATAATATAATAATAAATGCGGGGGACACTGTGTGGTTCATCGGCACTTTCTTGGCTACCGTCCATGGTAAGGGGGAAGTAACTGTTCTGCGTTGGTCATTCTGGAGCAACTGAATCCTCCAAACTATTCCAAGCAACAGAACATCATTATTTCTGCTCTTCTGCATGCATGGTCCTGTTTCCTAGCATACTTTGGAGGAATCAAGGCACTCCAATGTACCAAATATGAATTACCACCTTACGAGGAGATTCTCTAATTGGCGAATTGGAAGACTACTCACTCACTGACTCCTCCTCCTAACTGGGCCAGAAAACAGACGCCCTAACTAGTACTAATAGGGGATCTGTTTCATGACATAGTTTGGAGGAATCACACACACACCATCCAATAAATTCACCAACAAGATAATTTCCCCCTTAAAATAAAAAAGTTATAATCTTCCCCTTAAAATCGAAAAGTTATAATCGACACAGAAGTTCTTTTTCCTGGACGGGTGTGGGGGATTTCAACAGACATTATCTCAACTGCAACTTACTTTTCCTGCATCTTTTGGTCAAACTGGATAAATATTAAATGGTTGAGATACACCAATGCTTATATAAATGAATTTGGACGGAACAAACTTCACCAGAGATAAAGAAGTAGATACAGGAGAGATTAGCACATGTCTGGGTGGGTAGGTAGGTAGGTAGGTAGGTAGGTAGGTAGGTAGGTAGGTAGGTAGGTAGGTAGGTAGGTAGGTAGGTAGGTAGGTAGGTAGGTAGGTAGGTACGAAGGTGGGTAGGAAAAATGGTACGTGAGTGGGAAAATAAATAGGTGACATAAAAATATATATGAACAAGTTACAACTCCCGGCGATCCAACTCGAAGCTATTCCTTATCATGTAAATGTGTCTATATAGGTAAGCCAGAGTATGTATGTACAGTCGGCGGCAAATGTTCAGTCTCCTCCCTCAGCGCTTTTTGAAGGATAAGAAAAAAAGACAAACATCGAACAAACCCATCCATCCATCAATACAGAATTACACTATCCACAGGGTAAATTAATATTTTTTTTTTTTTTTTTTTTTTTTTTACGAGCCTGTGAAGCTTATATTTTCATTCTTATTTTATGACTTGGCAGATCTGGCGACAGGTCATTTGCCGCTGGCTGTACACAAGAATAAAAATATATATAAGGGAAGAAGGGAGGGAGGTGAAGGAGAGGCAGGAAGGAAAGAAGGTAGGGAGGGAGGATGGAAGGAAGGGAGGATGGAAGGGAGGGAGGAAGGAAGGGAGGGAGGAAGGAAGGGAGGGAGGAAGGAAGGAAGGGAGGAAGGAAGGAAATAAGGGAGGGAGGAAGGAAGGAAAGTAGGTTGGTAGGTAAATATTTATGTATATCAGTTCCAGCATAAAGGGAAGCCACACATGGTATGGTATGGGTAAGGCTGCATGTAAAAACGGCTTTATGGGATTCCTCACGTCTTTCTCGTTGCTTCACCGACCCACCGACACATTTTTTACATTTCTTTTTTCCTTCCCCTACTCGTTCTTTCACATCTACCCCCCTGGCATCCTCTCTATCTCTCCTTCGTATATATCTTTGCTTATCTCCAACCTCCCTGGCTTCTTATCTCCCTTCGCCATTCTACCTGCCTTTATCTCCACTTCCTTTTCATCATTTCTACCCAATGTAGAAATATTAATTTTATAAGTGTACTATCATAGATCAGAAATAAATGTGTGTACAACTTAATTATATAGTTTACAAAGGGACAGTCTGTGATTCATCTCAACCACGACTAAGAATTATTATGTGGCAATTAAGGTGTTTCCAATCCTCATCAGTAATTGGACTCTCCTCTCCACCACGGTCCACTCAGTAAGTTAACGCTTCCTGACGTTTGCTTAAGGCGGGTTGGGAAGGAGTGTGTCTTGTGTTTTCGTGAATGCATTAGTTACTTTACGTGTGTGTGTGTGTGTGTGTGTGTGTGTGTGTGTGTGTGTGTGTGTGTGTGTGTGTATGTAATAAAGGTACAGGAACACTTTGACAGATAATGGAGTGGTGCACACACACACAAACACCATTAACCCCCCCCCCCATTCCAACCTTCACCACCACCATCACAATCAATCTCCCTCTCCACGTTTACCTCCTCCACCACCACAACTACTACCACCAAAGCGACATCCACTACCACCACCACTACCACAACCACCACCACCACCATCATCACCACATCGGCGGCATGGAAGCAAAGTATGTTGTTTCTTACGGAGTGAATAAGTTGGCGTGACTTTTATGGATATTTTGAGGGGAAGTGGCGGGGAGGGTGGGTTGGTGGGTTGGTTGTTGACTGACCCTCTTGACTCACCTGCCGTCTTCTGTACACCTCTATTTACTGCCGGGTTGAGGAGGAGAGTTGGGGAGGGGGGAGGAGAGGAAGGAGGAGAGTTGGGCAGGAGAGAAGGAGAGTTGGGAAAGAGAGGAGTAGAGTTGGGAAGGAGAGAAGGAGAGTTGGGGAAGAGAGGAGAAAAGTTGGGAAGGGGAGAGGAAAGCTGGAGAGGAGAGAAGGAGAGGTGGGAAGGGGAGAGGAGGAGAGTTGGGAAGTAGAAGAGGAGAGTTGATAAATGTTTAGGGAATGGAGATGGAATGAGGAGGGTAGAGCTGGGTAAGGGGAGGGAGTGCGAGTGTGAACAGGAAGAGGAGTATATAATTATGTGTGAGTCAGAGGTCGAGTGAGGGTGTGAATGTGTATAGAGGAGTGAATGAGTGAGTGAATAAGGGAGTAGGTAGAGGAGTGAGTGAGTGAGTGAGTGAATAAGGGAGTAGGTAGAGGAGTGAGTGAATAATGGAGTGGGTAGAAGACTGTGTGAGTAAATAATGGAGTGGATAGAGGGCTGAGTGAGTGAATGGGTAGAGTGAGTGAATGGGTAGAGTGGTTGAGTGAGTGACTGAGTAGAGAGGAGGGGGTGGTAGGGAGAGCAGGGTGGTGATGTTAGTGTCAAGGGGTCATTGTTCACATCTCAGTCTCTGTCTCTTCTAGCGGACAGTAGACAAGAGGCTAAGTTATTTCTACAGATGCGTGGCTCAAGGTAAACATGTTCCCCCTGGGCAATGGTAAGGGGAAGGAAGGGTAAAGGAAAGGAACGAATGAGGAAAGGGAAGATGAAAATATGAAAGAGAGAAGCTGATATATTAATTCTATTAGCAAACTAAATGGTAGGGGATGGGTAAGGAGAAGGAAGGGTAAAGGAAAGGAAGGGTAAAGGAAAGGAAGGGTAAAGGAAAGGAAGGGTAAAGGAAAGGAAGGGTAAAGGAAAGGAATGAATGAGGAAATGGAAGATGAAAATATGAAAGAGAGAAGCTGATAAATTAATTCCCTTAGCAAAATAAATGGTAGGGGAAGGAAGGGTAAATAAAGGAAATAAATTGGGAAAGGAATGAATGAGAAAATTTAAGGGAAGATGAAAATATGAAAGAGTGAAGCTGATGAATTAACTCTCCTAGCTAACTAAATACATTTATCTAATATTATTCCAAACTACAATATCTGGTTTCCAAGAGTTCATCATAAGTCACAACCTGTACATACCTGCTAATTAAATTTATCATATAGTATTGCTTGACCACAAATCGTCTGAATAAGGGAGGTGGCCAAATTGTTGATATATTGGGCTCGTAAATCGATGGGGCGGAGTTTTGAATCAACTCGGTGGCAGAGGCTGATGAAGTTTGTGTCTTGTTATAAAGTATGACTCCCAATAGAAGCCATACGACATAGAGAAAACAGCATTATTCTTAAGTCGTCAATAATCATACCACTACAGAATCTTAATCAATATTAATTCGTGGTTGACAACGCCTTAATAATAAAAATGGCAAGAAAAATACTCATATAACACAATGAAATAATAATAATATGAATAATAATATGAAATAATAATAATAATGGGGAGGCAGAGTAGGAGGAAGGGAGGGATGGGTGCAGTGAGAGAAGGAATGGAGGAAGGTAAGGAGGAAGTGCCGTGGTACAGTGGAGAGAAAAATTGGGGGGGAGAAGGGGGGAGGAGGATAGAAGGGGGAGGGGGAAAGGGGGAGAGGGAACGGAGGTGGAAGGGGGAGGAGGGGTAGAATGGGGAGGAGGGAGAAAGGGGAGGGGGAGGGGAGAGAAGGAGGGAGAGGGGTAGAATAGGGAGGAGGGAGAGGGTAGAAGGAAGGGTGAGAGGGAAGGGAGGGGGAAGGGAGGGGGAAGGGAGGGGGAAGGGGGGGACTAGGGGAGAGAAGGGAGGAGGAGGAGAAGGTAGTAGTGGGTACGGTGGGAGTGAAATGAGTTAGAGGAGGGAGGGGGGGATGAGGTAGTAAGTCTTGGGGTACATGGGTACAGTAGAAGTGAAAAGGGGGAGTGGGGATGAAAGTACAAGGAAGGTTGATGCATAAAAAAATAAACTGTAGTGAAAGAGAAGACTAAATAAAACGAAAATGTGATTAAGGATTTGATAGAGAAATGAAGGGCAATATGAGAGAAGGTTAGTATGTTAAGTATGTTAAAGAGACTGGAACTAAATTAATAAATAAAAATAAAAATAATAATAATAATGATAAAAATAATAATAACAAGAATAATAACAATAATAATAACAATAACAATAACAATAACAATAACAATAACAATAATAATAATAATAAAATTATAATAATAACAATATAATAATAATAATAAATATAAAAGGAAATGCATTATCAGAAGAATTAAATACTAGGAACACTGGCATTGCATAAACATTAACTGGTGTAAAAAAAAAAAAAAAAAAAAAAAAAAAACACACACACACACATAGTATTTAGCCTCTTACAGTTCGTTTTTCCTGAATCCTCGACACAGAAAGAAAGCAACGCGGAAGTATCCAAGTACTCGACCTTTGAGTGACATAATCTTTCACAGAATCTAAAAATTACCTCTAGAGTGGGAGAGGTTTTTTTTTTTTTTTACTAAGTAGGGTACGTCGTGTAGCCTAAACCAAGTAAGCCTTATAAAGAACGGCACCTAAGGAAAGTAAGTAGGAGTTGAGATTGCTTAAGAAGAACAATTACATAAAAATTGAAAATGAGAAAGACATTGGAGTGAATATTCAGTATTTTATACCATCTGAAACGATGATGATAAAGTGGGGGTCATCCTAACACCTTGGAAATAAAAAATACACAATTGCAGCCGAACGAAAAAAAAAAAAAAAAATGTAAAAATTACACCGAGGAGCAAAAAAACAAGTGAAAACCTATTCTACCAAATTAAAGATATATTACAACGAAAATGAGCTTCCTAAAACAACTAAGAAACTAAATTTTGGAAGCATAATAAAATGAATGATACCTTCAGGAGGAGAAGACACACTCACCTAAAAAATATTCAGGAAAAAATTGACTTTAAGAGACAAACACACGAGGCAAAAGAGATAACGAGAAGACACACAGAACAAGACAAAGTTCATACAGAGACAAACCTTTTAAAAACATACAAAACACCCACAACCCAAGATTCCATGGACAAAAAAAAAAAAAAAAAAAAAAAAAAATTATGAAGGACAAGCAAGATTAAGGGTAAACAAAAGTTCTCGTTTGGGTAAATTTGAGAGGCTTCAGAGTCCACCAAACCATGACACCAAACAACAGATTCCCCCTATTAGTAACAATGAGGTGATTTGTTTCCTGGCATAGCTTGGAGGAATCAGTAACCCTCCAATTTACCAAAACAAGAATCTCCCCTTTAAGGCTAAGAACACCACCACCAACAACAACACCAACAACAACAACAAGTGGGTCCCAGGGTGAATCACGCAAGCCTCCCGTACGTAGTTGAGAAAAAGGATGGACAGCTCCAGGTAACACGACGGTAGCAAGGAGATGGAGCCCAGGGATAAGCCAAATGCAGAGGCAGGTGTGGCGAGAGTATTAGTAAATTCTCCTGGGTGGGGTGGGGTGGGGTGGGATGGGGTGGTGTGGTGTGGGTTGTGATGGGATGGGGTGTGATGGGATGGGGTAAGGTGGAGTGGGGTGGGATGGGGTAAGGTGGAGTGGAGTGGGGTGGGATGGGATGGGGTAAGGTGGAGTGGGGTGGGGTTGCATGGGGTTGGATGGGATGGGATGGACAGTCGATGGGGGCCAAGTTATGTTAAATTGGGAGGGGTCTTTATTGGTCATATATAGCAGTGAACTTAGGGTGTGGGTTGTACTTTTAGGATGTGGTTATGGTGGTGAGTCTGGGTCGTGGGTTTGCGATATGGGTTTGATATATATATGTAAGCAAGAACAATTTGGCCACACGCTACAGTGGTCCGGCTCTCATAAGGTAGGATATTAACATTGGATCAGCAAGAGAGAGGACAGAGAGAAAAAACATCAATCACAAAGGAAAATGAAGGAAAGAAGTGACACACATGAGTGAATGGTTGAAAGTGACTGAAAATAAGAGAAAGAGGAGAAGGATGAAGTGAAGGAGGAAGAAAAATAGGAGGATTAAGAAGAGGAGGAAGAGGAGGGGAAAGAAGGAGAGTATATTACAAATGAAAATAATAAACTTTCAAACAGCATCAGAGAGAGAAAAAAAGTTAAATCAAAGTGAGAAAAAAAAATACAAGACAAAGAAGTTACCGAATGAGAGGATGGAAAGATGAAAGTGCAAGAAGAAGGAAAAACATCTTAATGAGGCGAAAGAAGAGGCGACCTTAAGAGCCTAATAAGTGTGTACGCTATTACCAGTCTCAAGGGAAGAATAACAGGAGAATTGCTGAATAACGTGACGAGTTGCTACGTATATATGAAGAAGTACACAAGGAGAGAGAAAAAAAAAGTATCCCACACCTTTCTCGCGATACATTTTTGACACGACACACTGAGGCTAATGAAAAAAAAAAGAAAAAAAAGAAAAAAAAAAAAACATGAAAAAAGAGAGAGAGAGAGAAAAAAAAAGGTTGCTTACTTTTAACGACCTAGCTATACTGCATGTTAAACTTGCAGTCATCACTTAGTTAAGGGGGAATTACAGTGTTGGTAAATCTGGAACAAATGATTCCTCCAAACTATTCCATGCAACAGAAAACCCTTATATTTGTCTATCTGGTCCTGTTTCCTGGCAAATTTTGGAGGAATCAAGGCATCCCAATATAACAAAAGTGAATTATCCCCTCAATGCCCCTGTGATCGTGTATGAAAACTGGATCCAGGCTTCTGGTTCCTCCTGATCATGCCACGAAACAAACTCCCTCCATATAGGTGGTGTTTCGTGGCAATATTTGAGGACTCATTTATCTATACTTTTCTAACTACAACAGAGGGTCCTTAACAAATCGTCTATGATCTTTGTGATCAGGGAAATTCTAGTGTTGGTGAATTGGAAACAGACGAACTTTATGTTACTTTAATGAGGGAACAGCTTCGTGGCATAGTTTGTAGGAATCACAGACCTTCCAATTCACCAACAAGAGAATCTATCCTTAAATGTAACTCGTGAAACATTAAGAAAAACCCACTCTTATTAGTCTGTCAGGTTATGTTTTCACCATTTTACACGACACGACTATTGATGTTGACAGTACATATGTGTGTGTGTGTGTGTGAGAGAAAGAGAGAGAGAGAAAGCAAGAGAGAGAGAGAGTGAGTAGAGGAGGGTAAAGGGGGCTACGGAGTGCCAGAGAAAACATGGAAAAGTGTGGGAATGGCGAATAGAAAGCTGCCACTGAGAAAGTAAGTAAATGAAAACAAGTGCTAGAACAGGTGCAAGAAAGAGGTAAATGAAACAGATATATAATGAGGCATATCAAGTACATTTTAACACAGGTGAGTGAAACACCTGTAAAATATAGCACACAAAAAAGTTGAAAAGAGTTAAAGAAGCAGGTGTAAAAAAAAAAGAAGGATGAAATGAGTAAAAGAAGGATGTACAAAATCATAAGCAAAACCAGATGTACAAATAAACGTAAGCAACAGGTGTCACAACAGGTGCAAGTAGTAGATGTTTTACACAAGTATAATCATAACAGATGCATGAAAAGGTGTAAAAAGCGAGTGTAAAAAGCAGGTGCATGTCACAAGATTAAGAGAGAACAGGTGCATGAATGAGTTGCAATAACAGGTGTTTGATGCACAGGTGTATGGAACAGGTGCAGGAAATAATAGATGAATGGAAAAGTGTGTAAACAAATGTGATGATGCATAAAACAAATGTGTAAAGTAAGTGAAATATATTGGGTGTATAAATCAGGGGGGAAAAGACAGGTGTGAAAGATTGTATTCAACAGACAGATGTATGAAAAGGACGAGCAAAATCTATTTACCAGAGACAGAGGTACAGTCATGAGTACTAATATGTATTCAGGTGAGCTTCGAAATCCTACAGACAGTAAATAAATTCACAATAAGATCTCCATTGGAATTACTTCGTTGGTGAAATGGGACTGTTCGAAGCTTCAACCAAAAAACTCTCTATACTTATTAGTGTTCGTGACTGTACATGACGTAAGTGTGTGGAAGGCAATGTTGGAATGACAGGGAAGTGGGTGTTAGCGGGATGAAGTGATAGACAAATAGGCAAGAAGTCTAGAGATGACAGGAAAGGAGCTAGGGAGAGAAAACGTTTAAGGGGTTAGTTAGGTGTGGCAGAGTTGATAAGGGCAGGGAGTGTGAGGTGAAGAAAGGATGGGAGAGAGAGTGAGAAAGAAACTAGAGGGAATAAGAGTAAGAGCAGATGACTGGAGAAGGAAGAGAAGAAGAATGAGGAAATGGGAAAGGAAGGTGTGAGAAAGAGTGGATGGATGGGAAATGTATGAATGAAGGAAAGAAATATCAGAAAGAGAGAGGAAACAGAGACAGACACAAAATGACAGCTAGAGCGATAGGAACCAAATGCACTCACTTTATTCTTGAGGGAAGGACACTGGAACCAAAAAACACAAAATCCATCAAAATCTCTGGATCAAGAAATCGTAGAACAGAAGACCAGAGAACCCAGAAGATCCTACCTAACGAGCCAATATTGAAGCTACAGAAAGACCCCCTCCAATTCTATCCCTTACTTACTCACCCTCACTCCCTCCCACTTGCATCCACCACTAACAAGAACTCCACCACCACCACCACTACTACTACCAACACCAACTCTTCCAACACCACCACCACCACCAACACAAACTCTTCCACCACCACTACCACGACCACCTCCCCCACCAATACCACCACCAACACCATCACCAACTCTTCCACCACCACCACCACCAACTCTTCCACTATCACGACCACTTCCCCCACCAATACCATCACCAACTCTCCCACTACCACCACCACCACCACCACCACCACCACGACTATCAGACCCTTTACCATGTGAGGAGTAACAAATTATAACCAACCCTCGGGTATCTGATCGCAGCGCAGACGTCCAGTGCCACAATTTCGGTCCGTACGAAAAATTTTAAGGGGGGATCAGATATTGTTCTTGTTTAGTAGAGGATGGGAGGAGAGTGTTGGTGGGGGCGTATCAGAGGAGGCGAGGTCGTGTATAATACTGCAAACAACAACAACAACAACAACAACGACAACATCAACAACATCAACAGCAACGACAACTGCAACTACAACAGCAACTACAAGAGCAACAACAACAATAGCAAAAGCAACAACAAAAATAACAACAACAACGGAGCTATTAGTTTTTTTTTATGAGGCTGTTGTTTTTTAGGTTGGTTTATTTTGTATGGTAGATAATTCGTTAGTGCGTTGGAAAGGGTAGTAGAGAGCAGAAGGTGATTTGAGTTTGGAAGTATTTAGGATTAGGTAGTGGTAGAGAAGAGAGGTATTACGTAGAGATGCATGTTTTTTCTGAATGGTTCTAGTTATGTGATGTAACTACGATTATGTTACTCCATAAGGTTAAAATTTAAGAGAGTGGAAACAGGATATTTAGAGAGAGAGAAAAAAAGAGAAATGTACAGTTAGACCAAGAAAAAAAAGGGGCAGTAAAAGAGAAAAAAACAATGGATAGGAAATTAGATGAAGTATACATGTGAGAAGAGGAAGAGAGTGAAGAGAAAAGAAGAGAGAGACGGAGGAGGGAGGAAGGGAAGGGAAGGGAAGGGATATGAGGCAAGAGGTTAGATAAGTTGTCAGGATAAAGAGGGGTACAGGAGAGGGGGGAGGGGGGAGGGAGGCAATGCTGTTTAAGCTGGTAATTCTCTTTTGATTCCTCCAAAGTATACTAGGAAACACGACCAGAAGAGCAAAAATAAGGGTATTCTGTTGCTTGGAATAGTTTGGAGGATTCAGTTGCTCCAGAATTACCAACACAAAACTTCCTCCTTAAGGGCCCTGTGTTGTGTTAGTTAGTGTATTATGAGACTTGGTGGCTTTTGATTCCTCCTGACTAAGCCACAAAACAAGCTCCTTCAATATAGGTCGCGTTTCGTGGCAATATATGAAGGACTCACTAACCTTCAATTTTCTGATTACACACACGTACCACGAGGTCCCTCTTAAGACAGGAAATATGAGGGAAAATGAGGAGGGTGAGGAAAGGTGGTGTGGGCGTGAGGAAAAGGGTGTGGGGAAGTGGGTGCGATAATAAGAGAGGAGACGAAAAGAGAAGAGAGGTGGTGGGTGCATAGGTAAGTAAATGTGGGAGGGAGGGAGGGAGGGCGAGGTGATAAATAGGAGAGGGAACAACAGAGAGGGGATGCCAAGAAAGGAAGAGAGCGTGTGAGACCCTGGGATAAAGATGTGTTGTATATATTATGGGACCTGATGAAAAGTGTGTGTGATGCGTGAAACGGGTTATTATGGGAGGTGTGGAGAATGCAGTATGTGGTGGACTAACTAGGGAATAAATATACTAGGGAATAAATACCGTGGAAGAAGAAGGTGGTGTGGAGTGTGCATGGATGATAACAAGAACGTATGGTGGGGAGTTATCTACAGCCTAAACCAGTCTTATGTAAATCAGGTGCCAGCAAACAGACTAGCATACGTGAAACTGTGTGTGTGTGTGTGTGTGTGTGTGTGTGTGTGTGTGTGTGTGTGTGTGTGTGTGTGGAGTGAGGAACGGGTTAGATTTTTGTTAATAGTGTCATTAATTATTTCATAACTATTAGAACTTGATTACCTGAGCTGCTTATCAAGGCTAGATTTTGGATAAGGTGACGAAGATAGACATATATATAATTATAGAGGAATAAACAGACAGACAGACAGACAAATAGACAGAAAGACAGACAGAGAAAGAGAGAGAGAGAAATGCAAGAACAGACAGACAGACAGAGAAAAAATGAGGCATACAAACAGACAGACGGCCAATGAGGAAGACAAACAGAAAATGAGACAGTCAGACACAGAGACAGTGAGACAGACAGTGAGACAGACAGACAGACAGACAGGAGAGGCATTCATGGAGATCAACATACAGACATAACCTCATTTACCTGGATGTGAAGGTAATGACAACAAAATAAAGAGGTGTGACTGCTTTTGTAAGGAAGCGAGAAGAGGCAGAGAATGTGTGTGTGTGTGTGTGTGTGTGTGTGTGTGTGTGTGTGTGTGTGTGTGTGTGTGTGTGTGTGTGTGTGTGTGTGTGTGTGTGTGTGTGTGTGTGTGTGTGTGTGTGTGTGTGTGTGTGTGTGTATGTGTGTGTGTGTGTGTGTGTGTGTGTGTGTGTGTGTGTGTGTGTGTGTGTGTGTGTGTGTGTTCGAGATAGATACATAGTATAGATAGACAAAAGAATTGATAGGTAAATAGAAAAAATAGAGTGAGGGAGAGAGAAAGAGCAAAGGGGGAAATAAAGAAGAAAGTGATAGAGAGATGAGACAGCAATCAGAAAGGAAATTGATAGAAAATAGGGACACTTGAAGAACTGAAAGGGAGTGGCTGGGGCCGAAGGGGTGCCCAAACCCTTAAAATATTTGCCCACATCACTACAAGCAATACCCCCTCTGCGGGGGATAGGATGAGAGAGAGAGAGGAGAGACGGAGAAAGAAAGAGAGAAGGAGAGAAATGGAAGGAAGGAGAGACGGAGAAAGAAAGAGAGAGAGAGAGAGAGAAATGGAGGGAAGGAAGGAAAGACGGAGAAAGAGAGAGAGGGAGAGAAATGGAGGGAAGGAGAGACGGAGAAAGAGAGAGAGAGAAGGAGAGAAATGGAGGGAAGGAAAAGCAAGACTGGGCAGAGGGCGTGAAAAAATAATGAGGTAAAGTTAGTATGAGTGACGAGGGTGATAAGGGAGAGTCAGAGACAAGCATCGTGAAGCAGGGAGGGGGAGGGGAGGGGGGAGAGCAATGAGGAAGGAGGGAGAGCAATGAGGAAGGAGGGAGAGCAATGGGGAAGGAGGGAGAGCAATGGGGAAGGAGGGAGAGCAATGGGGAAGGAGGGAGAGGGGGGAAGGAGGGAGAGGGGGGGAGGGGGGATAGGTAGGGAAGGAGGAGAGATAGGGAAGGAAGGAGGAAGAGAATGAGAGAAGGTAGGTAAAGAAGAAATGATAAATGAGGGGCCGGAAATTATGAAGAGATGAATAACAAAACGGTGCAAAACGACGGAACGACTAATAGATGAATGAATTTTGTAGCAGTGAATAAAGAGAGGATTGATTTTTGATTGATGGATATTCTTTAATTCAACAACAATGTGTCATATCCTTTATTCTAACTTTGAAACACTATGAGGCATCTACTTATAAGAAAAATATATTACTGCTTTGTTTTGGTTCAGGCAACATATATTTTTTTCTCATTAAAGTAATTTAGTGCCGAAGCAAATAACGTACTGTATATACAACAGAATGAAATATTTTCCTAATTGAACATCGACATCCGAAAAACTGGCCAGAAAACAAATTCTTGTGCAATGCAAAACTGTACACTCGCTAAATAAAAAGTGTGGAACACTGATGGTAGAAGAATAAAAAATCCAAACCCAGCTATTTTGGAACAATGTTCAGTGGTTTCTTTCACAGTGTGTGTGAACACACACACACAAACACAAACATACATGCGTTTACGCATGCACATATACAAGCACAGATACAAGCACAAACACAAAGCACAGAACGGAAATTAATTGATACCTTGATTAATTAAATAGATAGTTGAGGGTGTAGTCCCTTATGGATCGGAGAACAATAAGACTGACATAACAAAATACACAGAAAAAATACTAGAGAGAAATAATCAGAAAATGAAAACAATACAAGCACTAGAAGAGTAACATCAGACACTCAGAACAGACAAACAGAGACAGAGACAGTGACAGAAACAGACACACACACACACTCAGAGATAACCTAAAAAGCACAACCACACAATGACCCACCTATGCGCCCCCCCCCTCTCCTCCCCCCCCCCAAGCGTACCAACCATCCTGGCGAGACCCTGGGAATTACGAGTCCAGTCTGAGCACGAAGGTAATTAGAGAAAAGGCTATAAATCACACTCTTGTTGGGGTCGTAGTCGGTGTTCAGTGATGCTCCCAAGTCTCTCAGGAAAGGGATGTGTTTAAGGACCCTGTATCGTGTTTGAAAATTGGAGGCTTCTGATTCCTCCTGACCATGCCACGAAACAAGCTCCTTCTCTATAGGTGGTGTTTCGTGGCAATATTTGAAGGACTCATTTAAATACCTCCAATTTTCTGACTACAACACAGGGTCCCTTAATGTGTTTACTTTGACTTCACCTCCATAGTACTGTCCTCGTGGGTTATATATATACACGTAGGGGTTGATGCAATATTGGGTATATACCTAATTCTCCTCATATCCAACATCAGATGGAAATTTTACGATTCGTCACTGTATGCAAATTAACCACGTGAAGAGAAGTAAGTATATAGAGTCAATTGTGTAAACCCCAAATATTATCAAAGTAGGACTGATATGTCGTATTATCTTCCCCTGATATAATTTCCGTATAATCCTAAGTCATGCAAGTGTGAATTCAATGCACATTCATGATTAAAATTAGAAAATCCATTGTGTAGTTTATAAATGCAGCGTTTCGTTCAGTGTTACCAATTAAGTGTTACCAATGTGTGTGTGGAAAACTCACCTACAAAGACAGGAATTTATAGGTGTCGGAAGGCTGTATATATTATGAGTCACATCACTTTCCACACACTCTACAAAATTTTAATACAATAATTTACTGCTGTAATTTTCACGGTAGTAATACTGTTGACTAATGCGTTTTGATGTAATTTAATTAATCTATCCTAACCGGATCTGACGTAATCTGACCTGACTTGACATGATCTAACGTAATATAAGGTGAACTGAGCAAAAAAAAAAAAAAAAAAAAATGCACTTACAAACAAAATCAATGACAATTCCCTGTGCCGTAAGAGAGTTCGAACCAACTACCCTGGGATTCGAGACCACCGCTTCACTTTCCCGGGCCACAAATCACAGGGTCGGGACGGAGCGAGTACCATACCGGGTTAGAACAGGTCGGGTACAGCGGATCAGATACCAACTGAACCGAGCTGAGGGGAGGGGGGGGGGTGAGATGAGGGGGGGGGGGGGTGAGATGAGGGGGGGGTGGGGTGAGATGAGGGGGGGGGGTGAGATGAGGTGGGTGGGGTGAGATGAGGTGATATTATGGTTCGTGACTGTACACATTAGTTCTATATAAATATAAACCTCTTCACACACACACAAACACACAGACACAAGCACACAGACACAAGCACACACCCACACCTACCATATACTTAATAATAATATTCTCGCACGTATTAAACTCATTTGTACACCATTAAAGTAACACAAAAGACACACAATATATTACTATATGACGATGACTTGTGAGACGATTCTATAAGCACAATACATTGAGCCATAACATCGGTCATTGTCATTGTCTACCTAACCTCTAACCTTAGGAAACCTGGCTGGCTGGCTGGCTGGTGGAGAGGTATATAGCGTTATCGTAAACATTGTGGGGTAGATACATCGCACCTCCTCCTCCTCCTCCTCCTCCTCCTCCTCTTCCTCCTCCTCCTCCTCCTCCTCCTCCTCCTCCTCTTCCTCCTTTTCTTTCCCATTCCACTCCTTCTCTCCTCTTTCCTCTCGTCCTCCTTCTCTCCTCTTTCCCCTCCTCCTCTACTCTTTCCTATTCTCATTCTCTTTCCCATTCTACTCTTCTCCTCATTCCCATCCTCCTCCTCTCCTCTCTATTCCCCTCCTCTCCTCTCTATTCCCCTCCTCTCCTCTTTTCCATCCTCCTCCTTCCACCCCCTCCTCCTCCTCCTCTCTTCCACCCCCTCCTCCTCACCCTCGTCCTCCTCCTCCTCCTCCTCGTGTAACCTGAGTGAGCTAAATAATCGGAATGGTTTAGGTGGGCACAATGCATGTCTCCCATTTCAGTCTCATACACAACATAAAGCCAACTTATCGTTTATCGGTATTGACTAGTGGGCCGTGGCATTCCTCGCATATACGACCCTTAGTACGTACGAGGGCAACTTATATCTCAGGTTCTGCTTTGCCATAAAAACAAAAACAGCAACAATAACAACAACAGCAACAACAACAACAGCAACAACAACAACAACAGCAACAACAACAGCTACAACAACAGCAACAGCAACAACAACAACAACAACAACAACAACAGGTCCAAATAGAAACACATTATTAAGCATGGTACCAAGAGCAAAAAAATAAAAAATATTAAGACAACAGCAGGTCCTGGTAAAAAAAATGAAAATGAAGAAAAGGTAAAAAAAATTATACAAACAAAGAAACAAAAGAAAAATGATCCAAAAAAAATGAAAAGGAAGAAAAGGTAAAAAATAATGATGCAAATAAAGAAACATAAGAAAAATGATGAGAAACAACAGTGTGGCTGGATAGGAGAAGCAACTACTGGAGACTAATAGCAGAAACAACAGTAGGAACCATTAAAAAAACCAAAGGTACCGTATCCAATGGTAATAACAGCTGGTCGGTCCCTATTAAAATATAAAAGAGGGGAACAGGAACAACTCCCAGATACTTACAACATAAAAAAACAGCAACAATGACAACAACACCAAACAATAACAAAAACACCAAACAACAACACCCCAAAACATCAACAACAACAACATAGCAGCATCAGTCCTCAATAACCACAACAAACCACAACTACCACATCCACCACCACCACCACCACAACAACAACAACAACAAAACACAACCACCACATCAGCAGGTCCCGAAAGCAAGCAAAGTATAAAGAAGCCAGCAGGTGTGAGAAGGAATGCCGTTGTTGTGTAGTAGTAGTAGTAGGGGTAGTAGTAGGGGTAGTAGTAGTGGTGGTGGTGGTGGTGGTAGTGTCAGCATCATGAGGCCCAGGTCAGCAGCAGCAGCAGTGAGGGCATGGGCATGA
Organism: Petrolisthes manimaculis; assembly: GCA_034508575.1. NCBI lineage: Eukaryota > Metazoa > Arthropoda > Malacostraca > Decapoda > Porcellanidae > Petrolisthes > Petrolisthes manimaculis. The sequence continues at coordinate 122,428 of JAWZYT010003334.1, forward strand.
AGCGTGGTGACCCTATCTCCCGTCTGCATGCCTGCCTACCTACCTACCTGACTCCCTGCCTGCCTGCCTGGTTGGTTGGTTGGTTGGATGCCTACTCTTCGCATTCCTCACACTCGTAGCTACACAGCCCTTCACTTCTTCCTTTCTTACTATTGTTTTACTATTTTTTTCCTTCTCTTTCTCGTTTCTATGTCTATTTTGTCTCCTTCCTTATTCTTTACTCCTTTCTCTCTCTTCTTTTCACTTCTTTCTTTCTTACTATTGTTTAATTTTTTTTTTTTTTTTTTATCGTTTTCATTCGTTTTCTTTCTCATTTTTCCGTCTCTGTCTCCTTCCCTATTCCTTACTCCCTTCTCTCTCATCTTCCCTCCTTCTTTCCTCTCTTCTTCTCCCTTTCCTTCCCTCCCCTCTTCCCCCTTTCCTTCCCCCGCTGCCTCCCTCCTTTCCTCCCCTCTACCCCTGTCCTTCCCCCGCTGCCTCCCTCCTTTCCTTCCCTCTTCCCCCTCTCCTTCCCTCCTTGCCCTCCCTGCAATGTCGTAACCGCTTCCCCCCACCAAAGTCTGCCTCGTCAGGATTTCGCCTTATTTGGCACGAAAAGACGCACACATCGACAGTGGGAAAAAAGAGGGAGGAAAATGCGATAGACAAGAAAGCAATATATATACCCAAGTTATTTTTCGTTGGTACTGCGAAAAAAAAAAAAGGCATTACAACGGAACATTAGGAAATAGAATAAAAACGCAAGAAATAAAAGGGAAAGGTAATTATAAGAGCCTAAGAGGACAGACAGTAAGTGGAAAAATGTTAAGGGAAATAAAAGGGAGGACCTCTTTTTTGGTAAATTGGAGGACTACTGTTAATTCCTCCAAAACAACCCCAGGAAACAAAATCCCCATCATTTGTACCTGATAGATAGAGAGATCTGTTTCGTGACATAGTTTGGAGGATTCAGTTTGGAGGATTCAGTTTGGAGGATTCAGTTTCCCTACAATATACAAATACGAGGTTATCACTCCCCGTAATTAAGTTTGTAATTCCTTTTTTGGTACATTAGAGTGACGTGATTCCTCCAAAGTATGCTATAGGAAACAGGACCAGAAGAGCAAAATTAATAATATATAGTGCACGTTCTGTTGCTTGGAATAGTTTGGAGGATTCAGTTGCTCCAGATTTACCAACACAAAACCTACTTCCCCCTAAAATAATAATAATAATAATAATTGGACTCAACTAACTGCTTCCTCCTCCAAAATAATTTCCGGATGTTATAGATTTTTTTTTTTTTCCGGATGTTATAGATTTTTTTTTTTTTTTTTTTTTTTTTTTTTTTGTGATCACGACGATTATTGCATCTCACTGTACTGTCGTGGTCAGTCTAAATCATCCGGCCTCTGTTATTTCGTGTTTCTGCCTCGCCACTCCTCAATCATCAATGTTCTCCTATTTACTATTTTGTTTCTGTTTAAGTTTCCTTTTCCTTTCGTTCACAATTTTTTTTTTTTTTATCTTTCTACCTTTCCTTAAATTTGTTCACAAACTTTTTTTTTTTTATCTATCCACTTTTCTTTCCTTTCGTTCACCATTTTTTTTTTTTATCTTTCTACCTTTCCTTAAATTTTTTCACAACTTTTTGTTTTTAATCTTTCCACTTTTCTTTCCTTTCGCTCGCCATATTTTTTTTTATCTGCCTACTTTTCCTTAAATTCGCTCACCATTTTTTTTTAATCTTTCCATCTTTCTTTCCTTTCGCTCACCATTTTTTTTCTACCTTTTCTTAAATTCGTTCACCACTATTTCTTATCTTTCCACTTTTCTTTCCTTTCGCTCACCACTTTTTATATTATTTTTACCCTTCCATCCTTTCCCTCATCACTTTTATTTTCTTTATTCCTTTCCTTCTTTTCTCTCACATTTTTTTTTTTTTTTAGTCTTCCTTCCTTTCCCTCATCACTTTTACTTTCTTTATAAATTTCCTTCTTTTCTCTCAATTTGTTTTCGCTTACACTTCCCTCCTCTCTCTCACCACTTATTTTTTTCTCTTTACATTTCCTTCCTTTCTCTCACCACTACATACTTATTGTCAATCTCTTTTACTAAACCAATGAGATTTGTCGTGAATTTTTTATGGGGTAAGACAGACAGATGCTAGGGAACAGAGAAATTAGGAATGAGTTTAATTAAAGAGCAACGAGGAATGAGTTTATTTAAGTAAGGGGGATGTATTATGTTGGTAAATCAGGATCCAGCAACTGAATCCTCCAAACTATTCCAAGCAACAGAACACTATTAAATTATTTTTGCTCTTCTGGTTCTGTTTCCTAGCGAGCATACTTTGAAGGAATCAAGGCACTCCAATGTAACAAAAAAGTATTACCACCTTAATGACTTCATCAGCAAAAAATATTAATACCACTTCTAGGCTAACGTTAATTATACTCGATTTCCTTTTTCAGTGCAGACGATGGAAAATGTAAAAGTCCAGCATCAAAACCCTCAGAGTAGAATAGAATAGTAGATGCAGGAGGGAAAGTGACGACGGTACAAAATAATAATTATATATAAATAACTCTTCTACTTTATTATATACGTTTATCATTAATCACAATAGTAATTACATTAGACTAGAGTGTGCTAGAATCCTATATCCAATTTACAATGTGGCATGTAATGGATGAGGGTACGACGACGTATAGACCAGGAAGAAGGAGAATGAGTGCCAAAGGGTGCCAGACACTCACATCTACCCACCACTCCAGCACGTACCCTGAGAGGAACACACACAAGAGAGGATAATCACGTGGAGAGCGTCGGCAAGTCCAAAAGGATGTAATAAATGGAAGGTCAGAGAGATTTGAAAGAGACTGAGTTGTGTATGAAATGGAAGGTCAGAGAGAGATTTGAAAGAGACCGATTGAGTTCTGTATAAAATGGAATGTCAGATATACAAAAAAACACTGAGTTCTGTATTAAATGAAAGATACTGAGACTATTTTTAATGGAAGGTCAGACATTCGAAAGAGATTGATTGAGTTCTACACATAATAAATGGAAGGTCAGAGATTCGAAAGAGACTGTCTGAGTTACCGTATGTATATCTCAAACACCTATTGCTGTCCATCACTTCTTTCCCATCCACACACACACACACACACACCATCCTTCCCCCTTTCCTTCCCCCTTTCCTTCCCCTCTTCCCCCTTTCCTTCCCCCTTTCCTTCCCACCTTTCCTCCCCTCTTCCCCCTATCCTTCCCATCCACACACACACACACCATCCTTCCCCCTTTCCTTCCCCCTTCCAAGTCACTGTGACTATAATACTCATCTGTGGTACTACATCATTTCCCTCAAACTGTGCCACGAAACACATGGTACTGTATCTCCCAAAAGTATCGTTCAAATATATATATTATATGTTGTACAATCTGCTACACTGGACGATGTTATTTGACACGTGTTGCTTGAGGTGACAAAAAGATATGACAACAATTTATATTTATGTTCATTTCGCTATCCTTCTCATCACACATTAACTAGAGACGGTCTGTTTTGTTTGTTGTAGTACGGTTTAGAGGAATCGGAAGCCTCCATTTACGCAGAGATATTCAAGTGAACTCCCTTTGCCTCTTCAAGCTCATATCATCATCATCATTATCATTCACTTGAAAGAGATAAGCAAATGAATAAGCACCACATATCATTACCCTCTCTATTCATCATTATTAATCCGTGTGTGTTTGTGTTCAGAAGTGCGTCTATAATTATAACATGAGCTTTGACAATATCGTTTCTCCCTCTGTGCTTCTTTTTTGACTCTTCAACATATAAGGATCAACGAGATTCATGTCAATAGCAACATGGAAATATAACACACACACACACACACACACACACACACACACACACACACGTAGGGGTATCAAATGCTAATATATTCACCTTTGGCTGGCCGTCATAGGGTCGTAACATCCTTTTCGGTAGCAGAAGGTCGGAGTTTGGTATATAGGAGTAGTAGCAACTGAATCCTCCAAACTATTTCAAGCAACAGAACACCATTATTTTTGCCCCTATGGTCCTGTTTCCTAGCATACTTTGGAGGAATCAAGGCACTCCAATGTAACAAAAGCGAATGACCACATTAAGGCCTGGGTAGGGGAGATGGGAATGGCGACGGTGAGGGGAAAGTGGTGGAATGTTTTGTGTGTCTCATTGTAATATTGGTTGTATATATGTGAAGGGAGAGGGGGGGCAGTATGTGTGGTCTATATATATAAAAGGAAGAGGGGAATGGAAGGGAGGGGAAGGGAGGGGAAAGGAAGGGAATGGAAGGGAAGTGAGGGGGTTGGAAGGGAAGGGAAGGGAAGGGGAGGGAAGGGAAGGGAGGGAATTGGAAGGGAAGTGAGGGGGTTGGATATACAGGGAACGAAAGGTAAAGGAAGGGAGGGGATTGGTAAAGGAAAGGAAAGGAAGGGAAGGGATTGGAAGGGAAGGGAAGGGAGAGGAAAGTATTGGATTGACAAGGAAGCGAAGGGAAGGTGAAGGAAGGGAGGGGATTGGAAGGGAAGTGAAGGGAAGGCCAATGATTGATAGAAAAGGGAAGGAGAAACAAGATAAGGTAAAGAAGAGGACACACATATACACACACACACACACGCACACTTTTTCACATACACACACTTTCACACTCGATCTCACACACACAATTTCACACTCGATCTCACACACACATACTTTCACACTCAATCTAACACACACACTGTTCACACTCGATCTAACACACACACTTTCACACTCGATCTCACACACACACAAACACACACACACACACACACACACATACACACACCAAAAGAAGAAGGCTGGAGCGAGGAAGGAAGGGGTGTGCTAAAAGACCTTTGAAAATCGTAGAACAAAAATATAAATCCTGGTTCCAATACGGCAAGAGAGAGAGAGAGAGAGAGAGAGAGAGAGAGAGAGAGAGAGAGAGAGAGAGAGAGTGAGTTGCAGAGGCAGATGATGATGAAGGGGAGTAGACGATGTTTCCCAGGCCAAGGTATAGTATCCACAAAGCAGACCACTGACACTAAAATAATCCGATTCTTTTTACCTATGGCAGTGGGAAGGAATAAATTGTTGTCTCTCTTTCTAGTTCGCCGAGTGTTTCCTAAGTTTCCTCCCCTTCTTGATTTAGAAGCTCGGATTAAAGGGGGTATGTAAGTCTTAGTACAGTGCTACATGGTAAATATGGAGCAAATATGATTCCTCCAACTCATCCAGGCAACATACCATTTACTTTTGCTATTCTGCTGGTTCTGTTTCCTGGTATTCTTTGGAGGAATCAATGCACTCTTTTATTTATCAAGGCGAGTACTCTCCCCTTTATTAAATGAGGTGAAGGGGGACTGCTCATGGAGGGACATAACCAGTGTTAAGATACGAGTGTAAATTATTAAGGTCCCTGAGAAGGAGTTGAGATAATGAGGTGATGCAAGTGTGAGGTGGAGGCAATAGAAGGAAGGTGATGATGGGAAGAGAATAGAGAAACGGAGGTGTGGGGCGAAGACAGTAGAAGGAAGGATAGGAAGAGAAGAGATGGGGAGAGGATAGAGGAAAGAAAGGGAGGAGGACTGGATACGGTAAATGGAACGAAGGGAAAGGAAGGGAAGAACTAAAAAGAGGATAGAGGGAAAGACAGGGAGACAGACTGGACTGGACACGGCAAAGGGAAGGGAAGGGAAGGGGAGGGGAGGCGTGGTAAGACAGGGAGGAGGAGGAGGGAGGGAGGAGGAGGTGAGGAAGGGAAGGGGAAGGGTGGAGACAGTGAATAGAAAGGACTTCTCTATGGGGGTCAGATGAGATAACCCCCTCACCTCGACTATCACATGTACAGTCGGCGGCAAAAGTCCTGTCGCCTCACCAGCTTCACCGAAACCTAGCAGTGTTCATGGACTCGAGAAATACGCACGTTTTTCTACACGTAATAATCTCGAGTTTTATGAACATCGCATGCCTCGGTGAAGCAAGCGAGGCGACGGGACTTTTGCCGCCGACTGTACAGTATACCCGTCCCCCGTCCCCGCCCCGCCGCCCCCCCTCCCGCCCCCCCTCAAACCCATACAATGTACAAGGCAGGAGTATTTCAGTCTTGGATCTCGTGTATCGTAATTATTATTGTTTCTCTTGCAATGTCCTGCCATGAATATTATCAAGACGGAAAACATGGTAAATGGTCTGAACTTCTCACCTTTGTATTTCCTGTGTGTGTGTGTGTGTGTGTGTGTGTGTTGCAATACCCTGGTTGTTGCAATAAACTGACTTGCTCTCTCTCTCTCTCTCTCTCTCTCTCTCTCTCTCTCTCTCTCTCTCTCTCTCTCTTCTCTCTCTCTCTCTCTCTCTCTCTCTCTCTCTCTCTCTCTCGCTCTCTCTCTCTCTCTCTCTCTCTCTCTCTCCTCTCTCTCTCTCTTCTCTCTCTCTCTCTCTCTCTCTCTCTCTCTCTCTCTCTCCTCTCATCATAATATTTTCCTCCTTCCAAGTCGTATCAATCTGTGTTGTCTCTTCCTTTTATGCCCCAACCTTCGCCCACACGTCCACCAACTCTCTTCACCCGTGTGTCCTATTATACCTTCCTATCCAAATCTTTTATCCTTGCTCCTCACACCTACTGTATATACCCTCTGCCCTCGCTACCCACACACACACACACTACACACACTTACTTACAACCTCCTTCCTCTTTTCTAAGCTTATATGTGGGAGGTGGTTATGTGACTGTTTCCGTTTGTCTGTCTGTCTCTCTACAAGTTTTCTCACAAAGACATAAACAGAGTACCAGGAAATTTACGTAACAGGAAAATGAGGAAATAGAGATTAAATTTTAAAGTCTTGACGGTGGCTTACGGTCTGTTAAAAAAGGGGTACTTACTATATTGTATTTTTGGTACTTTAAAGTGTCTTGTTTCCTCCAAAGTATGCTAGGAATATTAACCAGATGAAGAAAAATAAAGGTCACCTCTTGCTTGGAATAGTTTGGAGGAATCAAAAGCGTCAGATTTACCAACACTTAATTAAGGGGACCCTGTGATGCAGTCAGAAAATTGGAGATAAATGAGTCCTTCAAATATTGCCACGAAACGCCACCTATATATGGAAGGAGCTTGTTTTATGGCATATTCAGGAGGACTTAGAAGTTTCCAATTTTCACACACGATCACAGAGTCCCTTAACGTCTACTTTGTTCATTCTACGTCCATCTATCTTCCTTTTTGCACTACACTATTCTCTCCCCCTTCTCCCCTTCCTCCTCATTCCCCACCAACCCCTAATTCGCCCACCCACCCTGCCATATACACACATGCACCCTTCTCTTTCCTTCCTCCACACACACACACACACACACACACACACACACACACACACACACATACTTTTCCATCTCCTTCCTCCTTGCACCAATAACCAATCACCTACTCCCCCTACCGTACACCTTTTACTTCCCACATTCTCACACTTCACTCTCCCTTCTCCTTCAACACTAATAATTCCATCACCCTCTCCTCCCTCCCTCCCCTTTTATTTCCCACACTCACATTCACTCTCCCCCGCCTCCTTCCAACACCACCCGTCCCCCCCTCTCTCTCTCTCTCTCTCTCTCTCTCTCTGCCCAATCACCTAAGATCCTAAACAGACACGAGGTAAAGGAAGGCTGTATAGTAAAGACATAATACTTTGGGTTGTTGTGAGGTACGATCGGGTGACGAGGGTGTGGTGCTGTGATTATGTGAAGAGAGAGAGAGAGAGAGAGAGAGAGAGAGAGAGAGAGAGAGAGAGAGAGAGAGAGAGAGAGAGAGAGTGTGTAGGTGTGTGACTGTGTGTATTCTTCAGAGTGATGTATGTAGTCGAGAATGGCTTGCGTGTGTGTGTGTGTGTGTGTGTGTGTGTGTGTGTGTGTGTGTGTGTGTGTGTCAGAATATCCTACCTATGAAGAATGAAATCGAATTGATAAACACACACGCAAAACAAACACATGCACCATCAATCAATAATCCACACACACACACACACACACACACACACACACACACACACACCAGCGGATATCTCATGAGACCACAATATACACCTCACTCCTGTTATTGACGACCAGAAAATAAACCACTTAATCAAACCATAATGAAGGGTAAACACAGGATGTCCGGCCTTAGAAGGAGTAAGTGGACCTCCGTGTGTACAATCCTTCCACAACACTAATAAATTGATGCTCGTGTGTCCATTATAATTTAAAAGGTGGGAAGGAAGGAAGGAAGGAAGGAAGGAAGGAAGGAAGGAAGGAAGGAAGGAAGGAAGGAAGGAAGGAAGGAAGGAAGGAAGGAAGGAAGGAAGGAAGGAAGGAAGGAAGGAAGGAAGAGTGGACAAAAAGATAGATACAAGATTGTGTTTAATCACAAATTATGTTGGGGACGAAGTAGTGAAAAGAGTTGAGGAATATATGTACTATACTAAAGATAAATAATTCGCCCTAGGCCAATCCAAGAGAAATAATAGAAAAAGAAAATTTGTTATTGAACACAGAGTATTTGGATAATATATAGTAATCTTAAAAGTAATCTATCTATCTCCATAAACAGAAAGGTATAAGCTACATGTCAAAGGGTATTGTACTTTACAAAATCTTTTAATTAAGCGATACCGATAACTTACGAGTTCCAATAAGAGTTTCAATGAAGAAGAAGAATGTATCACAATGACAACATGGAAAAGAGAAGCATAGATTAGGGAGCAGACCAAAGATGAGAATATTCTGACCACCGTAAATATAAAGTTGACTTGGGTAATGGGTGGGTTAATTAACGGGATATTTTTGGGAGGTAAATTGGTGGGCTCCTAATTCCTCCTAACTTGCCACGAAACACATTCCCCATTAAAGTAACATGAAGGTTGACTGGCATACGTTGGAGGAATCACAGATCTTCCAATTCACCAACAAGAGAATCTCACCTTTAAGTTATGCACCAAACAGATTGATAGATGGACAGGTAGTGTGACAGAATGACAACCCAGGGAAAGGAGAAACCAAGGCAAACACAGACACAGAGTGAACAGATTATATCAGAATGTTGGCAGGAGTGCATGGACCAAAGTAACCTAAGAGTACAGATAGTGAAGAGACTGTGTTGGAAAAATGACATTCAGCTTGCAAAGGACGCCCAAGAAATGATGATGATGATGATTATAAATTCCATTATTTGACATTCTGTTCCAAAGGTTTTTATCGCTTGCTTAGAAGATATATTCATGATTTATTGTTATTTTTATGATGAACACCAACATGAATTACGAGAAGGGCACATTTCAGACGTCAATATAGACAGACTATAGACAAGCCATCATAGGTCTAACAGTAAATTTCGCCCACATGAAGATAAACAAATAAAAATCAGCACACAGGCAGACCTACAGAAAACACAACTGTTCCAAGCCATCAGAGCCAAGATTGAAAAACAAATTAGCTTTTACTAAAAATCAAACACACATTTCTGAACCATAATAAAAACATTGAACAGTACACAGTGTTTTATAAGAAATGAATAGAGACAAAATTTTCCTAACATCCAGACGAAACAAAAAAAAGAGATCTACCCAAGAAAATTAATGCCCTATAAACAAACAAACATAACATTCTGGAGACCTACACAATATTTATACTAACAAACAAACAAACAAACGAATCTCTCCATGCAAACACAAGGGACACTCGACACACAAATTGGAGACAAGTTAACACACAAATTGGACCAACGAAAGGCCATCCCACGTCCAAGTTGGGTTCGCCTCCCACTGACCAGGTTCACCGGAATAAATAAAGGACCGGAGATGGACACTGGCCCTCCTCTACCCAAAACAAAAGTGGTGCCTCTAATCTCTCTTCTCTCTCTCTCTCTCTCTCTCTCTCTCTCTCTCTCTCTCACACACACACTGTAATTTATTTAGATATCTGGGTCACTCACTATCCATAATAAACAGTAACGTGAGTGATAACATTGCCTTTAGCAAACTAAATGTAAAAGAAATTATCTTATTGCCTTACACACACACACACACACACACACACACACACACACACACACACACACACACACACACACACACACACACACACACACACACACACACACACATACACACACACAAAAGACCAACAACGTCACCCAAGCATTACTAAATATATAAATATATAAGAAAACCTTAAAACAAACATAGCACACACACACACCCCTCACACACACACACACACACACACGTCAACAAAATGGCCTCCTGCAAATGTCGTCACAGCCGCCACCACCACCACCACCACCACCAACCCCCGGAATAAGTTAAGAGGCCTGAGGTGAGATTGGCTCTCCCCTTGCCGTGTCCGCCTCCCACAACCTCCACGACTCCCAGGAATATCTTGCCGAGGGGACCAAAAGGTGACCACTTGGGTTTGTTGACAGAAGGGGAGAGAGGGTAAAGGAAGGTAGGTGGGTGGGTGGGTGTCTCGGATTTTTTTTTTTTTTTATCATAATTATTTTGTGTTGGTTAGTTTAGTTTTTTTTTTTTTTTTCATGATAATTATTTTGTGTTGGTTAGTTATTAGTTCTGCTTTTTTTCCATGATATTTTTTTTGTATTGGTTAGTTTTTATTTCTGTGGGTTTTTTTCATGATAATTATTTTGTATTGGTTAGTTTTTATGGCTGTTTTTTTTTTCATGATAATTATTTTGTATTGGTTAGTTTTTAGTTTTGTTTGAGGCTTTGAGGGTTTAAATTAATGGGATGTGTTTGTTGGTTATTGATTTTGTGTGTGTGTTTGCAGGTGTTCATTTATGTATGTGTCTTTTTGCAGATCTGTTTATGTATGTGTGGGTTTGTTTATATACGGTAAGTGTACTTGTGGGCGTGTGGGATTGTTTGTGTGTTTGTGAACGTGTAGTTATATTTATGTGGTTAATACTTGGCTAAATTTCGCCAAGTAAATTGCTCTATGATCATGTGTGTTTGTGGCTATGTCTGTAGCTTCGCGGTCTACAGGTCGCAATTCTTGTCCGATTTTGCTGAAATTTTCACCACAGGTAAACATCAAATTTTCTAGGTCACCTATTGTTTTTCAAGGTCAAAAGTAAAAAAATCAAGGTAAAAAAAAAAAAAAATGATAAAACCGCAAAAAAATTCTGTAACATGCTATGTTCATTTCTGCTTCTGGTGGTACTTGAGCGATGGCCGTATTCCTAAAACTCGCGATTTGAGCATTAGGTCGAAAGGCAAGGGGTCTGAATTTTGCCATACTTTCGCCAAGTCCTCGCTCTACGAGCGAATGTTTATGATTTTGTTTTGTTTGTTTGTGTACTTGTTTTGTGTGTGTGTGTGTGTTGTACTATGTGTGAGTATTGTATGATGTGTGTAAGTGTGTGTATATATGTGTGTGTATACGTGTGTGTGTGTGCGCACGCCTGTGCTGTCTACAGGGCGGTCTGACAAGCAGTGAAAATGTCCAGATAACAATAATGTGGTGGGTGAGCAGCTAAATATAGCGAGCATATAGACGCCTTGTCCAAGATAGCCCACTGGGATGTATAAGTAGCTCATGTGGCTGCCATGTAGGGACTATCAGTTGGCGATCTGGTGTCGTGGTATAGCGCGGGGAAGGTGCTAACAAACGGGAGCCATTGGAGACCGTACACACACACACACACACACACAAACACACACACACACACACACACACTCACACACACACACACTCCCACCCGCAGTGTATCAGGAACAAGGAACCTCTGTTAGTTATATTTAAAATGTATCTGTAGCTTTAACCCTTTCATCTGTAGTGTATTTTACGGAACCTCAGCACTCACACCTATAGAAGTGCCCTAAATTATGAACAAACTATACCACACCAGAAAACAGAAATAGATTAACAAAATTAATGTGGTCCTTCCTCTTAACGTTTCGTAGGCCAGTAATTCCTTCAGTCTGTGCCACAAAACATTCACCACTACAGGGGAAGTATGTCTATTTGTCTATCAATCTTAGGGGTACGGTGTGGGAGTCTATTTATCTATCTATCTATCTATTAATCTTGATAGTCTATTTATCTATCTATCAATCTGGGAGGTACAGTGTGGGAGTCTATTTATCTATCTATCAATCTTGGGGCAAAATGTGGAGGAGTTATGAGAATTCAATTTTTTTTTGTCTTTAGCCTCAACCAAGGACCCCATATTTGGTGGACGTCTTAGCAAGCAAGGAAGCACCGACATTCCTTAGTCAAGGATGCTGCTGCGATTCACTAAGCACACACACAAGAGCACGCAAACGCAAACACACACACACCAACACACACAAACACAAACACACACACGTAAAAATACACACACACACACACACACACAAACACACACACGTAAAAATACACACAAACACAAACACACACACGTAAAAAAAATACAAGCACACACAGAATAAATAAATACTATAGTGCCAAAAAGAGCACGAGCCAGTACGGTATAATATTCTATCGCTGGTTGGCATCAAGTGTGCAATAGTTATTTTTATAGCCTACCTAATCACAGTGTCCAGCAATTTAAACACACACCCTACGAGGGACTAATGGAAGTAATATTGTGTTTAGTGAGGCTTCATATGGACAAGGAAGGAGTGATTCATACCCTCACGTGTGTGTGTGTGTGTGTGTGTGTGTGTGTGGTGCTAAAGTGATTGGATATTAAAAGGGGAGGGGGAGGGGTAGTCTTAGAGTGTGTGTAGGTAGATAAATCAGGACCAATCGATTTCTCCTTACTATTCCAAGCAACAGACCACCATTATATATTTAAGTTTAATTGGTCCTGTTGTTTCCTGGCATACTTTGGAGGAATTAAGACGCTCCAGTCTACCAAAAAAAAGTATACTATATATATTATCCCCTTAATCAACAAAAGGTGTGTGTTAAACCTACATAAACTATATATTGTGTAAATAAACTCTTCCTCTTTGACAGTATGGAGTTGTTGGCTTACTGGAGGCTACTGAATCCTCCAAACAGTGCTACAAAACATACTACCTAATTAAACAGTATAAGGCTTCTCTGTTTCAGGCCACCGTTTGTACGAATCAGGAACATGCAACCTGCCAACAACAACAAAAAACATCATCATAATAATAACAACAACAACACTATCGCCTTTTAATTCTGATCAGTACTATAATATATAATTTTCGCCACAAAATATAATAATAAGGTAGACCGTAAATGGATGTGTGTTCTATTTGCTTCACTCGATCAGTATTTCAGACACGACAAGCCCCGGACACTGCCTTGGAAATTTAAGATGGGTACTTAATTTATTTCGCTAAAAATGGACAGCGTGGTAGACAGAGTTGAAGAGGGGAAGGGAAGGGAAGGAAAGGGAAAGGGAAAGGGAAAGGGAAAGGGAAGGGAAGGGAAGGGAAGGGAAGGGATGTGATGGGAAGGGAAGGGAAGGGAAGGGAAGGGAAGGGAAGGGAAGGGGAGGAGGGAGGGAGATGATTGCAAAACTTGAATGAGGTTGAGGGAAGAGGGAAAGGGAAGGAGGGGTTGGGGACTGACAGAGAGATTATGGTAAAATTTCAGAGAGGTTGAGGGAAGAGGGAAAGGGAAGGGGAGTAATGGGGAGATGATGGCAACACTTGTGAGAGGGTGAGAGAAGAGGGAAAAGTAGTGTAAGAATGAAGCAAGGTTTGGTTGGAGATTAAAGGTAGATTAGCTGTATAGGAATGGGTGACAGTAAGGCAAATCAGTGTAGGGTAGGGTAGGGTAGGGAAGTGAAGGGTAGGGAAGGGAAGGGAAGAGAAGAGAAGAGAAGAGAAGAGAACAGAAGAGAAGGGAAGGGAAGGGAAGGGAAGGGAAGGGCAGGGCAGGGTAGGGCAAAGAAGGGAAGGGAAGGGCAGGGCAGGGCAGGGCAGGGCAGGGCAAGGAAGGGCAAGGAAGGGCAGGGCAGGGTATGTAAAACGGAACATAGATAAGGTACCGTAAGGGGGGATTGGCAATGGAAGGAGACTGGGGCTTGTGACAGCTATCCCGATCATTCCAAAGCCCTGTGAATAAATATAGATTGGTAGGATAGCACTGTGGACGGAGAGAGAGAAAAAATATACGGTTGTGTAGCAGAATAATTGCGAGGTATGGTAGTGAAATAAAAGGTTTGATGGTAAGATGGGATTGTGAATATTGCCTATTGGGTTTGTTGGAAAGGTAAATAAGAAAGTGTCGTAAGTTAAATATAGTGATATGTTCTTTGAGGTTGTACTGTGAATGATAGTGGAGAAGTGTGGTGGAGAAAATTTAATATGGTGGAGAAATAGGGTAAGGTGGCAGTACTGGTATTACGGTCCTGTTATCTCTGGCTGGCAGTATAGAGGATGTTAGCAAGGTGGCATGATTGCATTTTAGGTTAGCAGAATGGCAGCTTAGTGAGTAGAGTGATGTGGAAAATGGCAGGGGGGCTGTATGGATGCTTAGTGAGGTAGCATGCAGGGTGGCAGGGCAGGGAGGAGGCAAGGCGGTATAGAACAACAACATTGCCATAACTCAGCGGCAGGGTTAAGAAGGGTAGGTAGCAAGAACAGGGTGAGGGTGGGTATAATGGTTCAGAGTGAGAGGCAGGGTGAGACGAGCTTCTCCACTGCGGGTAATTCATAAGCCTGGCAGGGGGTCTGATTATAAAGAGACGCAGTTTGGGGTACGGGAGGGAGTGGGAGGTAGGAAGGGAAGGGAGGTAGGAAGGGAGGTAGGGAGGGAGTTGGAGTTTGGGGAACGGGAGGGATTGGGAGGGTGGGAGGTAGGGAGTGGAGTGGGAAAGAGGGAGAGTGAGCAGGGTAGGGGGATGGTGTAAAGGAAAGGGAGGTTAACTGTGGCTGGGTTAGGGGTGGAGAAATATATATAGAAGGTAGTTGGGTAAGATGGTTTGGGGTAAAGGAAAGGGAGAATATGATTGATAGGTTAGGAGTATTTGGTAATTGTGTTGCGCGGGCAATATACAATAAGGGAAAAGGTCAGAAAAAGAGAATGGCAAGACAAAATGTAAACAAACTGAGCAAGTGAGGAATCTGAGAAGGGCTCAAAAAAAATATCAGAGGGGAATGAGGCAAAACAAAATTAAGCTTAGTTGGGAGACAGAGCAAGGATGATGACATACGATAGGAAACAAATGATACGGAATCGATGGGAGGGACGTGTTGGGTGGTGGGGAGGATAAGGGAGAGGGAGGGGGAGGAGGAGGGGGAGAGGGAGAGGGGGAAAGGGAGGGGGAGAAAGAGGGGGAGGGGGGCAGAAAAGAATACCCAGTAGCGAGGCAGTGTAGGGGGTCTGGCAGGGTGTCTGATAGGAAAAATGATTCAGTAGGGGGTCGAGGTATGGTGAGGTGAAGGGAGTTATTATAGTGGTAGGTAGGCGTACAGGTGGCCGGGGAAGGTTATACTAATGATTTATTCTTTAAGCTGGGAAGAACCTTACACCTTTCCCCCCCACACACACACATACACACCTGTCTTACTTCTCTCTGTGTTCTCACCACGACACATATAACTAACTAATGATTGGCTACCTACCTACCTGTCCTCACCACTACCTACCTGTCCTCACCACTACCTACCTTCACATCTGTCTAACACCTGCACACACACACACACACACACACACAGCTGTCTAGGTCTTCCCTCACAGCATCCTACACATCTGTTCAACACCTGTCTCTCTCTTACACATCTGTCATGCAACTTGTTTGAATTCCATGCCAACACCTGTCAGCGCTTGTATGTTCTTTATTTGTTTCCAAACCTGTCTGTCCTACACACCTGCTCTTTACCTGTTCCACATGTCTGATATTTATACCTGTATTCGTTATTCTAAGCCACTCTGACAACGTTCCATAACTTTTCCACTGAACTATTTCTATTGTTGTCCTCAATGTGACATTCTCATCTGCTCTTTAGAACTGACCATACGGTTTTATGTACAGTTGGACACAGGAATGGGTGGTACAGCCCAGGTGAAAGATACGTGTCCCATTTGAGTAACCAGCATCTATTATCAGGTACTTGCTTTTTATTACCATCCCCAATACTGACTTTTGCCTCTGATGTCTCCTATTTGGCACTAAGGAACTTGATATTGGGAGTAATTGACCATCTTTCACTTGGGCTGTACCACCCATTCATGTGTCCAACTGTACGTATTAATATTACTAGATAACACTTCATATATTCAACACGTTATACATGGAGCAGGTCATACAGTATTGCTACCCACGGGTGGTAAATTGGCTGCTATTATTTCAACACTTTATTATGTTCCGTGGCGTCATAATGTTCCAGGCATAGTGTACCCGGATAATGTCTCGGGATTACCTTGTGTACTGGCCAGGAGCTACTTACCACTCCTTACACACACACACACACACACACACACACACACACACACACACACACACACATAATGCATTGTGATTACTTTGTGTACACTTCAGGAGCTATCCACCACACACAAACACACACACACACACACACACACACACACACACACACACACACACACACACACACACACATAATGCTTCGTGATTACCTTGTGTATGCAGGCCAGGAGCTACTCACCACTCTATACACACACACACATACACACACACACACGGACGCAGCACACATTATGTCAATACTCTCACATCTACACACATCTCGGTCGCCTACATGTCTCCCACGCCCAGATCATTATTATTAGTCTTCACACTTTCACCCTTCCTTCCCTTCCTCTGCCCTTTCCCACCCCTTCCCACAGTCAGTCATGGACATTGCTCTCCCACATCATATTATTATCGTGCTCTCCTATAACCTACCTTCTGTATTATCACTCTCCCACACACCCTACCATTCCATCCACAAACAGTCCTCACATGCACCAACAAAAGTCTAAACTCTAAAAGCAAGCATCCATGGTTCAGTTTCTCGCCTAGCTCTCCATGCAACTCTCCCTTTATCCCAGTTGTGTTCTCTCTTCTAGATCCTATTATCCCCGTATCTCACACCTGCATCTCTCTCTCTCTCTCTCTCTCTCTCTCTCTCTCTCTCTCTCTGTGTGTGTGTGTGTGCTGCTGCTGTTGTTTGTGTCCATACCCTTCCTTCTCTTCCCACGCGCCATCCACCCACAGTCAGGTTGTATTTTCACCACCAACTCTCGGAATCCCATCATTCCCACACAACCCAAGAAAGGAATATGGGTTTGCTCATCCTATACCTCATTTTCTGTCTCTCTCTGTCTCTGTCTCTCTCTCTCTGTCTCTCTCTCTCTCTCTCTCTCTCTCTCTGTTTCTCTCTCTCTCTCTCTCTGTCTCTCTCTGTCTCTTATCTATACCATACTCACTTGCTACATTAATTAATCCCTCGTCTCCCATATTTATCCCATCCTTTCCTGTCCTCCCTCCATTCCTTCTCTCCAGTTATTTCTCCATCCTTCCCCTACCCACACACACACCACTCCTTTTCCACCTTACCCCATGCATCTATCCACTCCTCCATCCCTCCCCTTCCCACACACACTCCTCCTTTTCCACCTAACCCCATGCATCTATCCACTCCTCCATCCCTCCCCTTCCCACACACACTCCTCTTTTCCCCGTTACTCCCCCATCCCCACACATCATCTTCATTGTCCTCGCTAAACCTTATACTCCTCACACCCATAATAAAGTTACACACAGAAAGACAGGGAAAGTAGGCCCTCCCTTCGTATATATGCCAGATGATTCCTGAGACACTGATGCGCATATATACACCCACGGTGCAAGTAAACACACACACACACACACACACATCCAATGCACATTTTCCTCGCATTGACGTGAAATTCTTGTCTTAGATATTTTTACTGTATTTCTCTCCACTTGCACATCCCACGCCTCTTGCCTCTCTATTTGTCTCTCTCATAAACAAATACGAACTACACGACCGCACACACTCACTCATCTATACACATACATACAGTAGATTTCTTTCTCTGGCAAACAAACACACACACGTTGCCCCAACACACAAGCAAAGTGTTGCACACACCGTCTTCATTCACACACAATCATAGATGCAGAAACTCACTTAAGCACACATACACACGCAAGCACACACGTAGCCACACACAAACATGCATGCATTCCTGAATGCATACGAGTATACACACGAGCGAGCAAAAGCAAATATAGCAGACGACTTACATGCATGCAGGGAGAAGTTTCACAGCCCTGAAAAAATTGTACAGAAATCAGAGAACGAATTAAGCACACGATTTACATACAGATCCATTTTTTACACTGATAACACGCCTCACAGTATTTACAATGCACATCAAGAACATGACATACACACACCTGAACAATTTCACACCCCCACCACGATTGTTCGAAGAATTTACAAGGAGAATTAGCACGTGATTTATATATCGTTCAACATTTAACACCTCTTAACACACTCAGCCCTGATGACATGCACCGTATAATATTATATTTGGTGAGTGGGTCATGACATACTTAAGGGATATTCTCTTCAACGTGGGATCTATCTGCTTCCTAACATAGTTTACACTTTAGAGGAATCAATCGCTCACCCGTTTTCCCTCAAAAATTGTTACTGTTAAAAGGAGATTTTCTTGTTGGTGAATTGGAAAGTCTCAATTTGATTCCAAACTGCAGTGGGAAATAAACTACCTTAATGAAAAAAAAAAATGAAAATACTTTTTTTTTTCTCTCTAAAATTAACCTTCAATTCACCAACGCAGTCTCAGCTTCAAAAAAAAATTAAGTACAAAAAAAAAATACTGACAAATTTAAACAAACAAACACACACATACATACTTCGGGAAACGAGGAAAAGGGAGAAGTAAGTATGTGGGTAAGTAAGTGGGTATGGGCGAGAGAGAGAGAGAGAGAGAGAGTATTATAGATAGGTGTATATATGTATGTACGTACGAGACCTTCTTCAGTTTAGTGTTGAACTGAGTGATAATAATATATATATGGGTGTGGGTATGGGTGAGTGTGGGCATGTATGAGAGAAAGTGAGTGAGTGAGTGATAGTATTAAATATATATATAGGTGTGGGTGAGTGTGGGAATGTAATATGAATGAGTGAGTGATAGTATTAAATATATAGATGTGGGTGTGGGCGTAGGTGTAGGGTGAGTGTGGGCACGTATGAGAGTGAGAGAGCGAGTGAGTGAGTGATAGTATTAAATATATAGGTGTGGGTGTGGGTGAGGGTGTAGGCGGGTGATTCAGGGTGGGTGTCTCGTGGCTTGATTTATGGTTCACTCTGATATGTTTATGGGTCGTCGGGTTAATTAAACACTATTGTCCGCCATGGTATCAACCTCGCATTAAAAGGGGGGGGGGGGGAAGAAGGGAGGGGGAGAAAGAGTATATAAAGTGTTGGTCAATCTGGAGCAACTGATTCCCCTAAACTATTCCAGGCAACGGGTCCACCATTATTTTTGTTCCTCTGGTCCTGTTCCCTTGCATACTTAGGAGGAATCAAGGAGCTCTGATGTACCAAAAGCGTATTACTTCCTTAAGGGTATCCGTCTTTATATCGAGCGCATGCAGGGGTGAAGGTAGAAAAGGGGACGAGCAGGGGTGAGGAAGAAAAGGGGGAGGAGATAGGGGGAGGAGATAGGGGTGAAGAGACAGGGGTAAAGAGACAGGGGTGAAGAGACAGGGGGAAGAGACAGGGGGAAAGAGACAGGGGGAAGAGCAGGGGCGAGGGAAGAAAAGGGGGAAAAGAGACAGGGGGAGGAAACAGGGAAGTAGAAGAGGGTAAGGGATGATGAAGAGATAGAAGACGAGGGAGGTGGGGAGATAAGAGGAAACGGGATAGGGATGGGGACACAAGGGACACAGGAGAGAGAGGTAGGTAGGCTAGCCATGGAAGATAAAGGGAGAAAAGGGAAGAGAAAGGGAGAATAGGGAAGAGAAAGGGAGAAGAGAGAGGATAGGAGAATATACAACGAAGGCAAGGAAGTGAGATGGATTGAGGACA
Organism: Petrolisthes manimaculis; assembly: GCA_034508575.1. Classification (NCBI taxonomy): domain Eukaryota; kingdom Metazoa; phylum Arthropoda; class Malacostraca; order Decapoda; family Porcellanidae; genus Petrolisthes; species Petrolisthes manimaculis. The sequence continues at coordinate 142,514 of JAWZYT010003334.1, forward strand.
AGAATGGAAAGACAAGACGATAATTATAATGAGAGGACCATGAAAAAAAAGATAGTTGAAAGTAAGGTGAGAGGAAGAGGAAAGGTGTGGAGAGCTAAAAAGACAAGGGGAGAAATACTCTTAGTAATATGTGTGCAATAGGAGAAGATAAATATAGAGATAGGAGTGAGGAGAGATGGGATGATGATGCACTCTATCTTTCTTTATATTTATTTATTTATTTATTTATTTATTATTACTATTTTTTTATTTTTTTAGTCCATGCTCTTTTATATCATATCCCTGGAATGTGGTTCTTGACGTGGTGATTATAGGGCCTTGTTTTTATTTGATATATATATATATATATATATATATTTTTTTTTTTTTTTTTTTTTTTTTTTTTTTACCTGGCAAAATTGCATGTGTTCTCTTTCAGCTGTCAGATCTTTATTACACGTTACGAGTACATAGCAACCCGAGTTTATAGAGAGGAGGTAATTACATATAGGTGTTATAATGCTGTTCTAATGTGTCTTGCATGGTCTGTTTCTCATTTGTCGATAGGGTTAAAAAAAAAAAAAGTTAAGGGTGATTCAGAGTCCCGTTGCAACTTTCGCCACCTATGTAAAAGAAAGTACCCTGTGACCATTACCAAAACCGGAGGTAAACATAAGACGAATATACATGCAGTTCTTATCCAATACTGACCCTTAATTAATGTACAGTTGGACACAGGAATTCGTGGTACAGCCCAAGGGAAAGATGGTCAATTTCTCTCAATATCAAGTTCCTTAGTGCCAAATAGAAGACACCAGAGGCAGAAGTCAGTATTGAGGATGGTAATAAAAAACAAGTACCTAATAATAGACACTGGTTACTCAAATGGGACAACTATCTTTCACCTGGGCTGTACCAATAATTCCTGTGTCCAACTGTACCGTACTCACATGAGAGGCCTCTAAATAAACAGTATAAATTGGATGATTGGGAGATTCACTTCAATTTTGTTATGTCTGTCAGTCAGTCAGTCAATAACGTTTCCCTCCCCCCATCCCCCTTTCTCTCACTCTCATTGTAAGTCTTCATGTTCTCTCTCTCTCTCCTTCTCTCTCTCTCTCTCTCATTCTTTTTGCTGTCTCTCCATCTCTTTCCATCTCTCTCTCTCTCTCTCTCATTCTTTTTGCTGCCTCTCCATCTCCATCTCTTTCCATCTCTCTCTCTCCCTTCCCATTTCTTTATCTATCTATCTATCTATCTATATACCTTTCTCCCCGCCTCGTCCCCTCCCCTTCCTTCCTTCCTACGTCACCACAAACCCGTAGGAGGCCAGAACGCTGCAGGGTGAAACTACTGCACGGGGAACTGCACATAATTACTGGCCTCATGAACTACCCAGGGGAGCTTGGAGAAACTCTTGAGGGCCGTGATAACACACACTCTCATACATGTGCAATCAACGAGTTTTCATTATTTTCTCTCCCTCCCTTTCTCTCTCTCTCTCTCTTTCGCTCTCTCTCATTCTCTCTTTCTTTCTCTGTCTCTTTCTCTGTCTCTTTCTCTCTCTCTCTCTCATCCTTTTTGCTGTCTCTCCAACTTCATCTCTTTCCATCTCTCTCTCTATCTCTCTCTCTCTATCTCTCTTTCTCTCTCATTCTCTTTCTCTCTCTCTTTATTACTATTACATACACATTAGAAGGAGTAGAAGCCTCGACCCTGCTAGCTTCTACAGACAGAGATACCAATTAACCCATATTATCCTCTCCATGGGAATGAAAAATATTTATGTATGAAAATAATAAATAAAAATTGTATATGCCTCAGTTATGCCGAATTCTGGATCACTGGCAAATATCCAAACCAAAGAGTTTATTCCTATTTATTTATTCATTCAAAAAAAAAAAAAAAAAAAAAAAATTCCAACCACTTCCAACAC